>PHWZ01000065.1:0-117123 GCA_004379285.1 Botryotinia calthae
GGGATTGGGGAGTGAAGAGGGGAGAGGGGTTGGGGGGGATGCGGGAGCGGCCGCGATGGTCGCCTGTGAATCCTTTTTTGTAGCCGCGACTTTGTCCGCCTTCGAGATCGGGGGAGCGCGAGAAGAAGGAACGCATTTTGGGGGAGGGTCTTGGGGACCTGGGGATGAATGTTTTGGTAGGGATGGTGGTGCTGATGATGATGTTTTGAATTAGGGGAATGGGTTTAGGAATATAATTGAAGAATGAGATGGAGAGATGGAATAAGGGATACATGCTGCAAAAAAGAAACGATTTGGTTGTACTTTCCCAAATTGTATAGCGTCGACTAGTTGTGCACTATCTATTAATTCTTTCTATGTCTAGATCTAGTTTATCTTTTCTAAAGTCTAAAATCTTTGCCTCTCTAGTTGTCTCTTCTCTATACCTCTATAATTGCGAAAAGAAAAAAGATCAGGCATCCGTACATCTAACCCAAAAACCAACTTCTACAACTTTGAGTTGAACTTCTTATTCTCCTCCTGCAATGGAGCCGCCTCGCTAACATTCACTTTCTTATCATCTGTGTTCTTCGCTGGACTACCAGGGGTATCCTTCTTCTTTGGTGCTGAATGATATCCGCCCTTTTCATTATCCAAGTTTGTAATATTACCCTTGCTATCTCTTCGAATGCCCAACTCGATCAACTTCGAAAAGACTTTACTGAAATCTTCAAAGAACTTCTCCTTATCATCTGCATATTTTCCGACCCATCGCTTGAACTCCTTGTCTTGCGTCAGAGCCAAATCCGTTGGAAGCATCATCAATTCCGTCTCGGTATCCTCATCATAGTTGACAAATTGTTCGATTCCATTTGGCAACTTCTTCTTGCGCCACTGAAGGGAAAGCAAAAGTCTGTAATATTGATTCGAAAATCTCGTAGGATTATTAACCCAAGCTCCTTCGAACCCAGATCGATCGCTGTGGCATCGTCCCAGATTATGAGCTCCACTCAACGCAACGATTTCCTGATCATTGAATCCCATGCGGTAGAAAATCCATCGAAGATGATCGGAACCTTGTGCTGCATCTGGTAGACGTCCTCGCGGGGGCAATTTCAAATCATCGAAGTAGTCTGTTCGTCCACCTTGCCATGGGATATCTGGTCCCCCCATCTCTTTAATCGCCACTACTCCTGCCAATGTCCATAGATCCGCATATGTTATCCAGGGATGCTTTGCTTTGACTGGTTCGAGGAAGACTCTCGCGTGTTGTAGACCAGCGTTTGCTGGATCTCCTCCTTCACTCTCGTATCGCATGCCAGCTCCATTGGATCCACCAGTATCTGTTTCAGAATCGTATGTTCCGGCCGAATGCCTAGATGATATTAGTTTGTGAACAGAGAGGAATCGTTTGCGCCGAGAGGGATTGCATTGACTGCGCATAGTCTGGAAAGGAAATTGAATAAAAGATCACATACCATGCTAAGCGCACAAGAACTGGTCCAGCACTGCCATCATCGTATTCCGGTTGGTGTAAAAGGCCAACAATATCCTTTCGGACGGCGGCAAAATCCCCTTTCTTACTCATTATAACTGCTGTATCTTTGAACAACTGCTGAAATTAAATATTTATGAAATTTAAACCCGAAGGAACAAAAAGAGACCTAGAGTAACTTGCCACCGACAATATAAACGAAGCAAAAAATAAAGTAAAGGGGAAACACGAGGAAAAGTTAGAGAAAAGAGTTCAGACCAAAGAGACGCCATACCGAGGCTCGCGGCAATACCTACCTCGATCCCCCCATTCATATGTTCATTCCTTTACCGCGCGATTGTCTTGTGAAAAACTGGGGCAGAATGATACGAAGATTGTGGGTCAATTCGATGAATCATGGAGTTTTAATGACAGTGATAAGGGAGTGATGTTAAATTTCATTTTCGTGATACGCCAATTCTTTTTTTTTTTTTACCGAGGTCGGAGTCACTAAGTTTCGAGGCGAGCGTAGAATTTCTGAGGGTGTGTGGGTAGCTCCGTCTGTGTGCTTGGTTTTTTACTAGATAATGCATGAGGGGTGTGGTTAGCCGGAGAAAAAGTGAAAGCAATCGGATGGCGAGAACAGAGTAAGATTTGCTTCCGAGATGATATGATTGTTCCAATCGAGTATAATTTGAGTTTTTGAGAACAAATTGTCACTCAGCTAGCTAGCTGGTGTCGATATGGAGAACACCTACGAGGAGTGTGATTATGAGACTTTGACTATCAAACAGAGTGTCAAATAGATGTAGACAGCAAACAGAATCTCTCATACATTCAACGTTTGGCTTATTGTCATATCCGTTTGTGAATGTTTTCTCAAGTATACCTACTGAAGAAGATCCTGTAACAAAAGTACGGACATCCGGTGCTTGATTTAAATGTTTGCTTCTGCGAACCTGCTGCATACAATTACACGAATGTATTTGAGTTCCAACCTATAGCACAATCGCATCCGAAATCTGCATCATCATCCAATGAGAGAAAACAGAGCAGTGCATCTCACATACGTAATATCTTCACATTGCCCACAACGCCAATTCACATGACTGAATCCCATGAAACACATGAAACACATCTTCTAGATGCTACAACGCACCGGAGTGTGTATCATGTCGTACAAACAAGCATCAAATGGTGGCTTGCTTGCGGGTAAAATCTGTCCTTGTTGATGACATCCAAGGTACACATCCAATTGGAGATGTTGTTTTCAAACGTGGGACATTCTATTGATGTGATGATTTCTTCATGAGTATGTGCCGGTACCTACCCGCTACCTACCTATCTCTTGCAGAATGAGAATGAGAACGAGGATGGATGATAAGCCGGCGATTCGGCATTCTCGTCTTAAATCCCTCGAGAACATCAACATCAATTTCAATTGGGCGTTTGTGTTTTCTTGGCGCCGCGTGGGAGCATGGGATGGCTTGAATATCAAAATGATTATGATATGGTGGGGCCAGTCGATGGGGTGGGCCGGAGATCCAGGTACAAAATTAAAAGAAGCGAGGGGTCAGCTGAGAAATCATTTCCAGAATGCAGATACTCGAGACTTGAGGAGAGCATGAAACCCCGAGTACAATTTGTCCCAGAGAGAATGCAAAGGACCTGCTTTGGTATCATGGTATATTTGTTGATGATATTGAGTTTGTAGGATAGATAACACTCCGTGCATATCACCGTACATATCATACTTTTGTAAGACTGTATGGTTAAGCGGATTCGATGAAGGGGGTGAGGGTCATTAAAATGTATAGTGACGCCAAAATCCACTTTCTGCATACAAGACTTGACTGCTCCATCACTCTGCAGCAAAAATGTCAAAAAGTTGAATTGTTTCCAATCACACACAGGCTGAACATTACAAAAGAAGCAAATGAGTAAGTCAGTTCAAGACACCTACCAGGTAATCTTTTGATACCAGCAGAGTGGGTGGGAATTTGTTCTCTCGTCCCCATTCTTTCCATCGCCCATCAAGAATTCTGAATCACCCCATGAAGACTAGACAGGCAGGTATACATCCTTCCCCATCTGAAACTTATACAAACATCGAGGAATGGAAGAACCGAAGATTGATGAAGACGTCACTCTGCTTCCTAGGTACTCTTCATTGAAAGTTTTGTCAAAGAAAAGAAGAAGAAAAAGAGGGTATAGGTATGGGTACGGGTATGGGTATAAGATGAATCTGTGATGGATTAAGAGCTATCAAAGAGCGTTTGTAATTAATAATTACCGAAATCGACCTTTCTGGGCCAAAAGAAGTGGTTTATCCAATCCAATATCGGCATATCCGAGATGCCCGGATTACTGCATCCATCAGTGTCAGTCCGAGTGACGGAAGAAAAGAGGAATGGCTGAGGGACGACTCCGAAATATTTCCACGAAGTAGAAGCCAAGAAGGAGAAGAAGGATGGGCAGATTCTTATCATGAGGAAGAGTTTGGAGTGATTAGGTAGGTCGGAAGGTCGGTAGGTAAGAAGATAATGATCCCTTGTGTGTCAAAGATAGAACCCCTGTTGGTTTGATATCAATATCATTTTGCCTATCGTTCCACCCACGTTGGAAGTGAAATTGCCCTATCGATTTTTAGGTTTCTAACGTTACTTGAGCTTAAAAGTTAAAGCGTGACCCTTGAAGAATCGGCCAGGCAAGGAAAGGAGTCAATTGGTGGTGTATCAATTGAACCCATTGTTTCGTTCGTGCCGCGGCGGGAGGAAGGGAGGAAGGGAGGATGAGAGGAGAAGAAGAAGGTTACTTGTGACTGCTTAAGATGTACTCTGTACGGGTAATTTGTCTTTGCGTGGAGAAAGGGTTATCTACGTAGATGGACATTGTCGTATCGCAGTAGTATGCAAGACATCATGGCTCAAAAATGAAGAATAAGTCCGTATTCTTATTTATCAACCAAGACGTAATTAAAATACGACGGTCGATGATTAGCTCATGATAGCTATAGCTCCTAGGGGCCGTACCCATTACCGATGTACTTGTATTGAAACTCTATAGGTGTGACACGAGCCGTCTAAGGTCTGTCACCTGTGACCCGTGAAATGAGGGCGTCAGCCCGGTCAGGGAGTGAAGTGTGAAGCGTGAAATGAGTGAAGTGTGAAATGAGTGAAGTGTGAAATGAGTGAAGCCTGATATTAGTGAAATGTGAAGTGAAATAAAATGAGGACGAAAAATAGCCATCCCCAGACCAGAAGCAGAGCCAGAGCCAGAGCCAAAGCCAGAGCCAGAGCCAAAGCCAAAGCCAGAGCCAGAGCCAGAGCCAGAACAAAACAATAGTCTGCAAGCAATTTCAAGTCAACGCACGAATACGAAAAGTATTCACTCAATTCACTCTCCTTCCTATTCCTTTCTTCTCTACTCTTCTCTTCTCCCTCTCGCCCTTCACTTCACTTCCTCTTCTCCCTTGACACTCTTCTTCTATTTATCTACATTTATATATTGGTTTTATCAAAAAATATAGCAAATCAAGCTAATGATACGATTTACTATCTATTGCCATATATAAATCTAATTTTTATATATTCTCTTCTTCATCACCTTGCTTGTTGTCGTCACTAGCTTCCTTTCCTCCAACCAACCTTGGAATCCATCACATCCTATTCATCACATCACATCCCATCCCATCCATCCATCCCATCCCATCCATCCCATCCGTCCTATCTTGTCCCATCCCCATCCCCATCCCCATCTCCATCCCCATCCACATCCACATCCACATCCACATCCCTATCCCTATCTTATCCGTTCGTTCATTTATTGTACGCAAAACCCCCACCTCACTTTATATTTCTCAGCCCAGATAGAAATATCGACACCGCACACACAATACAGCCACATGCAATCAATCAATTTATCCGTACGCCTTGTCCTCCTCTTCTTTGAGTCATTTCTCGAGGTGGCATTTGACTGATTGATTGCTTGGTCGTTGGATCGTCTGCGCGTTTTATTGATTGTCAATTGTTGATTGAGATTTGCCAGGTACCCAGTAACACTACAGTATATCAAAATTACGGTCTTCATCAAAACAATCCCTGAAAAACAGTTATCATAACGTTACTTTGGGTTTGATTATCCCCCCCCCCCCCGCAACCTCTCTCTTCCTCTTCCTTTTCTTTCAAACGAAATTAAAGGAAAATTAACTTTCTCCCAATTAACCCGCATTCTCCCTCCCCAACATGTCGAATTCGGAACAAAGAATGCTCGAGAGCAGAATACACAATAGAAGTCTCGAAGCTGTGTCAGGTCTAATGTCTGACCAAGCTGGGCATAGTACAACAACTTTTATGAACGATGTAAAAGCAACACCAAACTCAAACATTTCCTTGCCTCTACCTCTTCAATCAAATCAAATTTCAGCTTTCACTGCCATTTTCAAATCGAATACTATAGCACCTTCGCCCCCTCATAGCAGATCCACTTCAACAAACGAGGCATACACCCCACTTGCGCTTGACACCACTTCTCGTCTTCACCCAAATATAGATTCGTCATATATTCAAACTCCGAGTCCTCTAAGCGCGGGTCTGCGAATACAAACCGATATCGTTCCAGGTTGCACAATCACATCTGCCAGCGCCGGAACCGGAATTGGTGAGCGCGAATCTCCCGATACTACACGAACTCAGTCAAGATCCGGTGGGCAGATAGGAATGTCTCTCGCGCGGACTCCAAGTGTGAAGAACGTCCTGGCGAGTAGTATAGGTAGCAACGGCTCGGCGCCAAACTCAGCATTATCCTCACCAATGTTGAACGCAATGGCAGATGTTACCCCTCTGCCCTCACCACTCATGTCGGGAGATTCACCTGGTCCATGGAAACGATTGAACTCGAGACGAACATCCCGCGAGCAAATGCTACCAATACACTCGGATTCGGCTCTGATTACATCCAACGGTGAATCGGTTTCCTCTGCAATGGCAAATCAACAAAAGAGAAGGGCATATCACGGGTTAATAACAAATGCCGGCGAATCTGGGTTGACGGATGCTCAAATGAATCGCAAAAAGAACGTAGAAGGACATACTAGGAATAGAAGCATGAGCGAATATGTACCGGAAGCTTCTCAAGCACCAAAACCTCGAAATATCACTGTATCGGGCTCACATGCTCCAATGATGGACAGAGCGGTAGATGGTCCACAATCAGACATGCATATGCGGAGAGAACCACATTTAGCAGTTCAACGAGGATTGGCTCCCATACCAAGACCACCAACCCCACCATCGAGTCGAACAGGAGGGGAAAGCAGTGATAGTGATTCATCACTGACCACTAACAACATTCCTAGAGCTCTTCGAAAATCGAGATATGAATACTTTGATGCGTATACTAGAAATGATTCTAAACGACGAAGGTGGAGAGGTATAAAAGTTTTGGGCCAAGGCACTTTCAGCAAAGTGATTTTGGCTACCAGTCAAGTTCAAGATGATGCAGGCCGCATAGATGAAGATAATGTGTTCGGAATTGAATCAATCGTTCCACCTGTCGAGACGAAGGTCGACCGAAAAAAATTGGTAGCGATTAAGATTTGTGAACATGGTCCGAAAGGAGGGGCATCGGAAGAAAGAGTAGAAATGTCGCTAAAACGTGAATTGGAGATCATGAAATCGATACATCATCCTTCGTTGGTTCACCTCAAAGCATGGAGCATAGAAGAGACAAGAGCTATTTTGGTTCTAAGTTATTGTCCCGGTGGAGATTTATTTGAAGTGGCCAGTCAGCATCGAGATGTTCTCGTCCCATCGTTACTTAGGCGGATGTTTGCAGAGCTGATCGGCGCTGTTCAATATTTACACGATAGGCGTATTGTTCACCGGGATATCAAATTAGAAAGTAAGTTTTTTTCTTCTTGAACTTTTCCTTCGATAATCTACCTGAATCTAAACACCACGTACTAACTGAGTCCCCTTGTTCAGATGTCTTGGTCAACCTTCCTCAACATGAACTTGCAAAATCTCAAGATTGGACTAAATACCCTTACTCTATCATTACCCTCACCGATCTCGGTCTTTCTCGCCGGGTAGCCGATGATGAAAAACTTACTACCCGTTGTGGATCAGATGATTATGCTGCCCCGGAAGTTATCATGGGTCAACCATATGATGGACGCGCCACTGATGCTTGGTCTCTTGGTGTCTTACTTTATGCATTACTGGAAAGTAGATTGCCATTCGATCCTAACCCTGGAATGCCAGAAGGACACAAACAGCGCAGTCGAACAAGTCATCGAATTGCACGAGTTGAATGGAGATGGATTGAATATTTCGGTGAAGAGGGAGATCATGAGAGTGACCCGGATAAATTCAAGGAAAATGGATTGTTAGGTGCAATGGAGATTACAGAGGGATTGTTGAAGAGAGCAAGGAGTAGGTGGACATTGGGCAAAGTTCAAGAGAATGAGTGGATCAAAGGAGGTGTTGATGTGGAGGGTGGTGTCAAATGGAGAGAGGAAGTTATTCCTGAGGAAGTCAGGGGTGGTGGGGATTTCTAGAGGGTGAATTGACTCAAAGAGTGGCATGCAACAAATTTTCTAGCATGCTCTCGATATCGACTCTAGCTTCGACCTGAGTCTACTGATTGGTTATTTGCTCCGTTATTTTAATGACATCTTTTCTGTTCACGTTCTATGATCAAAACAGCAAAGATCGAGATTTGACCTTTTTTTTTTCTTCACGTGAGTTTTGCTTGCGCTTGTACTGCGATGTTTTTCATGGAGAACTTGCATGCATGATTTATAGCATGGTGTTTATGGATTTTGGTTTGGGGTTTAAAGGGCTGGACAGATGGAAGTACGAGGGTACGAATGTATATGTTACCATTCAGTTCAGTTCGATGGATACTTTGTTTATATACATAGGGATTTGGGTGGTGATGGAATGGGATGGGATTCGAAGGAGCGATGGATTTGTGTACATTATACGGGATTGGGAAACGGGGTGGATGGGATGATGTTGTGGAAGGTAGGGATGGGGGAGAGTGGATGGGATGGATGGACGGGTGGGCGGGGATATTATACCCTGTGGGAATTCGGAATGTTAATATTTGTTGCGTGGAGGAAAGGGCGAGGAAGGGACGGAATTAATGGATGGGATAGGGTTGTCTTTTTTCCTTGATGTTTTAGTGGGGAGTGATTGTTTCGTAACCGAGAAGTAGATGGGGGTGTAGGTGGGGCAGTGAGAGAAATGCATGATGGGGGTAGATGCGTGGATGGGTGCTGGGAGGTAGAGAAATGTATTATAAGATAGGAAGTTAGTGAGAAAATAGATGAGTTGAGTTGAGATGTATTGAATTGAGATGAGTTGAGATAAATTAAAGTGAAGTTAAAAATCAAATTGAAGATGGTTATTATAAAGGTATTTTTGCTTGAGAATGGGAGATGGGAAATGAGGAATAGGAAATAAGGAATGAGAAATAAAAAGATGGGGTAAAGAATAAGGGGTTAAAGAGGAAAAACTCGCTTATTTTTTATTGGTGGATTGGATTGGATTGAATTGAATTAGTATTAGCAACGAGGTAGGTATGTCGGTCTGGCGGGGTAACATCTTTCACAACACAGCTTCACTGCAAATGTGTTGATGATTCACAAAGCCTTATGAAGATCTTTCTATAAATATTACTCACCCCCCATATATCTGAGCTGGTTCGTAAATTCCATAGAGCTTCATCGGTACTTGATCATACTGATCCCAATCTATAATTTTATCACGTTCTACTTGAGAACCCAACTGAATACCTTCGTGTTTCCCACTGCAGCCTTATTGCTCTACCCCGCTTCCACTACAACCTTCACCCTGTATTTCCCCGCGTCTGACACCAACCGGTATCAACCTACCATTCTGTCCCCACTACTACCTTCGCCCTATATCTCCAGCCTTCTATAGATAGACTCATTAATTTCGCCACAACTGCGCTTTGTATCACTCGACTATCTCAACCTCCCCTACCTCATCTTGGCTTTTCCTTTTATATAATTAAGCACTTCATTACCTTGAACTTACAATGCGTATGTTGAATTGTCTTGAAACATTCTTCCCATCTAAACTAATTTAATCTCGAGTTTCGACTAATGATGCTCTCGCCCTCGTTCTTGGTGTCGTATCCGCCGTACTAGCCGCCATCACTATCTTTATGGCTCGTAAGGCGCGCATCATGATGAATGATGGTATTTAAACCTGAGCTTGCCCTTGTTTTAATTCACGTCAAGCTTAACGAGCTAACCTAACTTCCTGATAGTTATTGATGTCGAGGCACACCCCTCAGTACCAGATTCTCATGGTGCTTCTACTAGCAAGAGCCAGATTGGGAGAAATGAGGCTATTGGAGATCTTTTGAATTCGATTGCTAAATTTATACATTAAAGAGTTTGAGGGGCGATGATGTGGTATTGCTTTTGAAATATTTGGTTCGCTTCGAGAGGCAGATAAAGGGGGGACGATTCGAGAAAAGAAAGTTTTGTATTGGGATGTTGTAACGGAACTTTATGACGGACCAGGAACGAGAAGTGATATGATTATTCATTGGTTTTTTCTTCCTTACTGAAATATATGGTCTGCGAGATCTCAAGAGATATATATCTATACTTCATGTACAACTTCATTTCTCCAACTGCAAAGAAGAGCACTGATTAATCGTCACATGAATAAAATCAAGTGATTCTATATGATCCATCCGATTGGCCGCTGGGAATGTGGGGACTTGAGAGGAAAACGATGTATACAACTTCTTTTCTCGATCACAATTTGCATTCTCCTCTTCAATAAAGGTTAATCGCTATGTGGATTGCAAGTCTACTATGTAATATGGAGATATTGAGTCTTGATATAAGACTTCTACGTGATTGCATTAGGAGCAACGAAGGGAAGGGGAGTTACTTCCCTCCATATATTACTGTTCTCCTCTCTTCATAGTTTATGACATCAAATGAATTTTCTCAATTCCTAAATCCGTAGTTCTACTATGTCTGGCGCCGTGAAAGTATGCTTGAGGAGAGAATGAAGAAGTTGAGAGTCTAAAAACTAGTAACAAATTTAATCAGGGAAGCACAAGAGTAGCTTACAAACTAATAAATAATAAATGTATACTATGTAAGATAAATTGAAACATTTAATAGGGTATTGCAATTTCTAGATTTCAATCTAACTTTGATTTGAGTCTTTCGGTAAACTTAGTTTCAATCAGTTAAGCTCGGTATTTTGTCACATGGGAATTATGAGAAATTTTTGGGTTGTGGTTTATATGAGTTGTATTATACGTGTAAGAAAATGAGTTCGTGATACTATGAAATAGAAAAGTCGGATGAAATTAGAGCACTAACAATCTAGTATTCAACGCATCGAGGAGTTTTTCTGTGACGAATTGCCCGAATTCGTCAGAGCTAAGAAATATTTCGGTCTATATTAGTCATTGGGGTAGTATTGGTTAGGTTATGATGTAGAATATATATATATATCACTCTAGTGGGGTATATACAGAATACTTCATGTACTATTCCAATGAAGAGTCTATAATCCCGATGAGAAAATCAACTTGAGCTCTTACAAGCGCGAGTGTGGTGGGACGATATCTTGTTTGAGCGTGGTCATTGGATCTTTCGACCTCTCGTTTCCGTTCACCAAGTCTTTGAGTAACCATTTCAAACCGTGTGAGACTCATTCGATGGAGACGAACCTGACTTTGATACCTAACAAACTCTGCTGCAGAAGACATGCCCGTGAGATTTCTAATAATATGTTCACTTGCAGTGTGAATGTATTCATTACTTAGGTTTTCGGCTCCGGAAAAGTCTGCCCTTGAAACTTGTAGTTCAGCCTCTAGAGCAGTGAGATTTTGATCAGCCTCCAAGACTCTCAAACGCGCATTTTCGATATCAGACTCTAAATGTGCAAGCTCTTGTGCTAGGAGGGTTGGAATATTGGGAGCAACTTGTGGCGCGGGAGGGAATAAAGATACAAGCCATTCTGGATGTGGGCCTCGTGCTGGAGTATCATGAATAGGCTCAAGTGTCTTTAGAATCACTTCTCTACAAGCTGGACAATCGCTATGAGGGGACACGTCAATCCATTCTCCAAGACATTTTAGATGGAATGCATGATTGCATTGGGTTCTTACCGGTACGCCTTCCTCACCTATCTCGTTGAGCGGCTGGCGACAAATTCCACAATCATCATCAGAGGAAGTGGAATCGACCTGGTAAAAAAGCTCATAGCCCATAGCGATGTACCATTCGGTTTTCGAGAGGGTTGTTCTCGAACGATGTAGTGCAAGGTTCAAAATCAAGATTTGTCGAAGGTGTAAAATTGAACGTCTGATCAAAGGAGAAGGGAATTCACCGTTGAGCACGCAAAGCCAGAAATCAGGAATCAAGCGCTGATTAACCATAATAAATAGCAAATCAAGACTATCTCTGGGAAGTAGACACATTGCTCTAAAGATAGATGAACGATAACTGGGATCTTGGACATCATCAGGAAGGGGCAAGTCTTGGAGTCGAACCTGTAAATCCATGGTTTCATCTTCAACATGACGCATCTGATAAAGCTCTGTCATCAAATCAATTGATGAGTTTTCAGGTCGGTGTTCTCTAGCTACAGATATTCTGGGATCAGGAAGCATAAAGCAACCATTGCAGAAGTCAGCATGTGTTGATACTAAAGGATCAGTTACCATGTTTCCGCAGAGGGAAAAATCTTCCTGGCATGAGCGGACGAATGTGGCCTTATGACCACACTCTGAAAAGACAAAGTTAATGGTGATACACATCTTGCGCTAGGTCTATTTTTCAAAGAGCTTAAAAGCTTCTGAAAATAGACGGATGTTGGGTATAGTGGTCTAGATATGATGAGAATGAAATATAAATATTCTAGGGAATTCTCGAGTATTTGACATACTCCCCATGGCATTGTTCTCGAAGTGATGTATTTAACAACCGTTTAAAACACACGCAGATTTGTCTTAATTTCAACTTAGTCGTAAATTGATACTGAGTATAAGGGATGAAGGAACAGAAAAGATGTCACAATGGACTCGAATTAATGGAATAGAACAAAACAGTGAATTAATACAAAGCACCTCTGCACACCAACAAAGCAATGAACCAATACAAAGACCCCACGGACACCAACAAAGCAATCATTTTCCCTTGTGACCAGAACAAAGAATAAGACTAAGCTATGACTAGACATTGTCTTCCATGACCAAGTAGCTGCAAAAACAAAACATCGATGTTCGAATTTCATAATCCAGAAACTTTTCTACTAGCGCTATTCCAACCCGTTTTTCTTTCAATCTTTCATTGTTCCCCCCCTTCTCCACTAGTACTTCGGTTTACCTTCTCAATTGGATTTTATTGGGTTTTGATCTCAGCACTACTCCTCTTTTCCTCTTTTGCTCTACTCTCATCTCTTCTTCACTTCCATCTCTAACACCCCGCACTCGCTTAAATTTGGGGGTATGAGGTGGGGGGTTTGACAAACCCTCTTTCAACAACATAAAGCTCTATTCAGGATACATTTTCTTCTAACTCCAATTAAATTGATCAAAGAGAATCTCGAAGAAGAAAAAACAATCAGACTGACGAGTACATACTCGAAATATTATTTGTTAATTTTTATAATTCAGAATTTGGGCTTAGTTCATTAGCTCAATATTAGTGATCAGTTGTGAAAGAAAGTATAATTTTGTTGAATATACATGGAGAGATCATTCATATCGATATCAAATATGTACTTACAAATATTACATGAGAATAATTTGTAGACTTGGAATGAAAGGAGGATCTGGAAATAGAAAATTTTGAAGTGATGGTTTGTGAACGGATTTAGCACATGTCACATGGCAGATTATATGATTAAGAGTTTATTGGTATTGATATATATTTTCATATTTCATGTTTTATTGTAAGTAAATGTGGAAATCATTAATGAAAGTGAAGACGCGAACGAAAACAGAACCAACTGTGGTGTAAAACGCAAATAATGAAATAGGATGATAGTACTTACAGTCTAGTTAATCGGCAGATTATCCATCATTCTCTGTTCTATCGCACGCTCACCTGCATCAGAATCATCGGAATCATCAGAGTATTCTGCTCACTCAGGCTCCTCAGCTCCCTCAATATTCTGCGCTGCTAAAACACCCCGTGCCATCCTCAACGCTCTCGCAGCAGTATAGTATCTCGACTGAGCGAGACCATATACATGATCCTTCTCTTGTCTCACCTGCAACCAATGACGAAGAAAATTCTCGCGTATGAGACGTGTTCTTTGATGTTGACGAAGTGTATACTGATAGTCTCGAAATTCTTGCTCCTCGATATCTGCAGCATGGTCAAACAATTGATTTTGGAATACGCGGAGCTCTTCCCGAGGAATGAATTCGCGATTTTGCACGGCGTTAGATGCCTCGCGTACGCTTAGATCGGCGAGCATGAATTCTTCTCTGGCGGTTCCGACAGCGTCACGCGCATCTAAAACCGCGAGTTCTAGTCGAATAACTGGGCGGATACACCTATTTAGAATCGTTAGCCAATCTGGAAAAGGTCCATCTGCTTCCAAGCGGGCGGGAAGTTGTGGGAATTCTGTGTCCCGAATCATTCTTCTGCACATAGGACAGTTGCCACGATCAGATGATACAAACCATCGCTCCAAGCAACTCTCATGAAATATATGATTGCAGATTGTCTTTACTACAGCATGATTCGTTTCTCCTTCATCATGGTGAGTAAAAGGATTTTTGCAAATACCGCACTCGTCCACGAGTGCTTGTAGGTCTTCAAGCCGAGTAAAATGTTCCGAATTGTGGAAGTCTATGATGACTCTGTAGCCCATCGCAATACGCCAGTCATCGTTATGAAGAGATTGAGAAGCATCTGCTAGAGCATAATTTAACAATAAAATTTGACGGATATTTAGGGTCTGTATTCTGTTAGCAAGTGGAATATTCTCACCGTTAATGATACGCGCCTGGAAAGCTGGATCTAAGTGATGGTGAACAATCTCATCGAGTACTCCTATAGCATTCTGATTAAGTAAATCAAATTCCACTGTATTTGTCGAGTAAAAGTGAGCATATTGATTAGGAAGGCTGGGGAGGGGTAGGCTTGGGAGCTGAGCATGCAATTCTTGTGTTTCAGCTTCCAAATTCCAAGCCTGGTAACGTGATACGTCGTTCTCCATCATTGACTCCTCGGGACGATAATCAGGGGCTTGTCTAAAGTCAACGAGCATCCAGCAAGTGCGGCACACTTTGGATCTTAGATTGCAGGTATGGGTTGACATCATATTGCAACGAATGCTATCAGGTCCGCATGGACGAACGTATGATTCTCTGTGACCACACGTCATATACTTTAGAGTAATGGTGAGACACATCTTTCAAAATGTAACTGGGAGATTTCTAGTACTGGTTGTTGTAATGGTTCAGTAGTTTCTTAAAGTAGATGAAGGTTTAGATATGACTGAAGCTTTAATAGTCAGAACCCAGAGATATCACCTGGATATTTACAAAACTCTCAATGGCATTGTTTACGATCTGAATAACAGGTCCAGGACAGTTTGCAGGATGTTTACTTAGTGGGAGCTAAGTGATCCTGAGAAATGTTGTCTTAATAAGGTCATTGTTCCCCCAAGTCAAGGAATAAAACAAAGCTGTCTCCGCAAATCTCGATATATATGCTAAATCCATACGACTCGAGCACAGCAGAACAACGCTATTGTTCTAACGAGAACAAAGAAAACCATCGGAATCAAGGGACCGATAGAGTAAATGTGAACTCTCACTTCGATAATCTTCATTGAAAAATCAAATAAAACGGCCGAGACAAGAGAAAGTTAAAGGAGAAGCAAGTAGCTTCAAGAATAAATGGGATGGCACTCGTCACCTTAGGACATCGCCAGCCTTTCTCGATAGGATCCAAACATTCAATCACTCACATAATGGCAATCACATAAATCCAGGCAAGACTTGTCTCTTTTAGTAGAAAAGTCTGATACAATTCTTTGATCTTCAACTTTTCTCCTTCACCCTTCTTCCTATGACCCTCAGAAAGGGCAATGAAAGAGATGATTATAGTCTACAATAATTCATTTTACACGTCCTCCTCGCCCCTGAATGTTAAGTCCCGCTGTAGTTGCTCTCTCAGGCCACTAAATAATGGCCATCCACCACTAGAGCAATTCTAACGTAGTGATATAATGCAATCGACAGATTGTGTGGTCAAGAAGAGAAATGGATTTTACTATCCATCGACTCATCTACGATGAGAAACTATGCCGGAAACAAGAACGCCAACCCAATGCAAATGCTAAGATTCTTTTCCTATCGTAACCGAGTCGTCTTCCAGTTTTATCGTATCATCATGTTTTGCTGTAGGGTTGACAGCTTTTTTTGTTGTATTTTTTGTGGGAATACTCAATTGCAGTGTGAGTAGTGAATTTGGGGCAATAAAGCCATCTGTTATTAAAAGGCCATTCAATGATTGGAGTTAATAATAGTTCGATAAGTAATGGGTATCTTTGAAAGAGACGATTCGAAAAGCAACGCGAAAACAAAAAGGGCGATGTAATTTGAAGGAGATCCATTATGGCCAAGATTTCGAGTACAGTCGTTTCAAATTAGCCCATCATGCTGGTCTCATCATCATCATCGTCATCTCCTTGCTCTAGACTTTCGATCGCTTCTTTAATTTGTTGACTTGCCTGTTTTTGATTAGTGGTAGGTCCTTTAATCAATATCGTTTGCATATATATACATACCTTTGGATCTAGGTTTAAAGCAATGGTAAAATGCCGAACCGAAGCGCCCTTTTGTTTCATACTCTTATATAATCTCCCCAATAAGAAATGAACCATTGCCTCATCAGGAGCCAAGTCTTTTAAGATCTTCAGTTCATCTAAGGCATCCTCCAATCTCCCCATCGTCATCAAGCAGCGGGCTTTCTTGAAACGAGTCAAGGCTGATTTTGGATCCAGATCGATTGCCTTCTTGAAGTATGAAAGTGCTAGGCCTTTGTTTCCTTTCTTGTCAACAACACTTCCCATAAGACCCAAAAGCACCGCGTTTGTTGGGTTGATTTTGGAGGCGGCTTCGAAGTGTATAAATGCTTTGTCGTAATTACCCATCTTTTCATACACTTTACCAACTCCGTAGTAGGCATTGTAGTGTCGCCTGTCAACAGCCATTGCATGTCTGTATGAAGTGAGTGCTTTATCATATTCTTCATTCATAACATGCTCATGGCCTTGAAGTGTAAAAGCATAAGCAAACTTAGGATTTAATTGTGTAGCCCGTTTGAAACACCGTAAAGCTTGTTCGTGATCACGCATAAGTGACCAGGAATTTCCAAGTGCACACCAAGCTTCTGGCGACTGCCACGAAGAATCCACCAATTCATGGGCCAGGAAAGCCAGATCGGTTTCTTTCTTCAGATGCCACAGCACAGTAGAATAGATCTCCATATCCTCAAAGCGTGTTGGTGCTATCTGTCGAATTCGTTTATACAAGGATTCAGCTTCGGTATATGACGCTTGTTCGTAATGAGCACGTCCCATTTGTGACAACACCCAAGGGGTGTCTTGTTGCTGAGTAGATAGTGTAGAGAACGCCTCTAGAGCCTGATGAGATTGAAATCTTGCAAGTAAAAAGTAACCAGTCCCAAACTTCTTGAACAAATCGAGAAGCCATCTTAAAGCTTCCTCTCGGGTTCCAGAGTCCGATTCTGACGATCTAGTACCAAAAGATTTTGTGGATACCCGGGGTCTTATTTCCCCTTCCCTTTGGTCTAATTCCATAGAATCTTCCACTGGTTTTCGATTACCACTAACCTGTCTTCCAGCCGTAGAGGACCCAGCCGGACGCATCATCTTTGATATCGGAGGCCTAGCTTTCTTTAATTCTCTTCCAGGCGCAGGCCCTACAGTCGCAAGATTACTGGAGGATTTGTTGCTTGTCGGTCGGAATTGGTTAATCAACCTGACGCTTCTTCTCTGGGGTGCTCCAGGATCTTCCGAAGGTTGTCGGGGTACTACTTGTCCGGATACCGTTCGTTTCCTATCCCCGCCTGGTACCGTAACAGAGTTGTGGCGAGAATTATGCCCCGCGCTACTGTCTTCCGAAATTTCAGCAGCCGCCTTTTGAAGTCGTTTTGAAGTCATAGATCGACCCATCTTGGGAACATCCATACTGAAGTCCATACCAAGGCCTTGTAAAGTTCGATTTCTGCGAAAGGGGGCCTGTGGGGGTTCCATGTTGATGGGAAATGCAGATGCCATACTAGTGTCTTTTCGACTGGGTGCAGTGGTATAATCGAGGGGGGCGCTAGGTCCAGTAGGCGTTTCCATTGTATCAGAGCTAATGCTGATGCCTCCAGTCGCGGGGAGATTTGTAAGACTCGGGTTGCTTTCAGCGAGTTTCGATGATGCAGAAGTCGCAAGTGACCCAAAAAGTCCACCCGCAAATGATCTAGACGAAGAATTATTATTGAAGGGATCGGTAGGGTCACTCTGGTAGGATCGCGCGCTGGGTCGGCTTGGCCTAGGCTCATCCACTGACAGTGTTTCTATTGGCCCCTCCCGGTCTTGTGTATTCGATTTCAGTATTGCCTCCATCTCTAGACTCATTCTAAAAGTACTAGAGGCCCTAACACTTGTACCCATATCACAAAGATTAGTAAATGCATCCCACATGAATGGATTCAATTTCAGCGCCTCTTCAAAATAACCGATCGACTGCTTTTTGTCATCAAAAGCACGATAGAGCTTCCCCAGTAAACAACAAACCGCAGATGCGTCAGGATCAGGATGTCGTGAGTATTGTGTGTGTTTACCAAATGAGTTCTGTGCCCCCCAGCAACCTCTATTCTTTTCTAATGCCAAGATTCCCTCTTTAAGCTTTCCCAATGCAAGACATGCTTGCGCGTAGATGTATGCACAGCCAAGATGCCCCGATCTAGTGTTTGGGCTTTTCACAACCTCAAATGCGGAAGCATAATCGCCAAGTCGCAAATAGCACAAGGAAAGAAGGTAAGAGGATTCGGGACCTTTCGGGGTGTATGCATGTAATCTTTCTGCGAAGAACAAGGCGTTCTTGAGGAGGTTGTTGTCAATGTGGTAGTAGATGAGTTGACAAAGTTGATTCGTGATACAAGGATTGATTGATTCCTTCCTAGAGGAGGGCATTGTGTAGGGTGGTGAAGAGAGGTAGTAGACCCAAATCGCGAATTTTATGTTTGTTATGAATCTCTCGCCATAAAGTCAACAGAGCTTCCGATTTTCGATTATAGTCGAACTGGTTTGGTCGAAAGGTATCCTTAGTTAGGAGCTCCCTTGAACTTCGAACAATGGAAAATAGCTCTCCTGCGCGTGGCGTTGTTTGGTTGATCTGATAAATGTAAATTTTTCGCAGCTCCACGAAAGCTATCCTAGGATCGATGGCATTAATATTATCTGGTTGTATTGTTGTTGAAAGTGGTAGGTGAAAAGAAGCAAATAGGAACTTTGTGAATACGATCGTAAGGTCGTAAAAACACAGAGTTGTTGTCGTTGCTGGTTACTATTTACCATGTAACGATGAGGGTGAGAAGACAAGGCAAGGTAGGCAGAAAACGGTCGTTGCCTGCATCAAAAAGCAAAGGCAGAATCGCGACTCTAATGAGGACCGCGTATAGTGAATAGTGTATGGGTATCGAGGTGGACTTGCTTTGGAAGGAAGGTCGTAGTTGCAGTAAAGAATAAAGAAGACCAGACCAAAGGAAAGGGGAAGGCTGTATACAGGGCTGGATACGGCGCAAATGCAAATGTGATGAATCCAAAATCCAATACCAACGATTTTGTATGGGTACAGGCGAATATTCCTTGCTGTTAGTTCAGGATAACATCAAAACCTTGCTCATCCTCGACCTCTGCGATTTTTGTTCTGTTGTTTGTCTGATCGCGGTGGAAATGATTGGTTGCAGACCATCCACCCAGCAACAATCAGTCAATTGGGGGGATTTCGGTATTAGTCAGCAAGGTACACAACAGCACTTCTGTTTCTGAATTGTTCCTTGCAGACTCAGCCTTGTGAAGAAGCTCAATTCCCCAGTACACCACCACAAGGGACTCGACTTTACGAAAAGCAGCATTCTGTCCCAATTCTCTAATCCGGTTGATCTCCTGGAAAAGTTGAGCTGAGGGATTGTCTTCCTGAAAAGGTACCTCTCCATTGTCCAATCGGCGACACATTATATCGAATTAATCTTGTTTCTCAGCCATCTAGAAAAGGCCAGATCCTAAACACATCTACTTGTTCAAATCCGATATCACCTTTCATCCTCATACATAATGGCACAAAAAGCGAAGAAAGACCGGGCAAAGGCCAATATTCAAGCTCTAAACTACCTCCATTATGGAACGTTTCTTGCAAATGCTTTGTTCTGCCTCTTCCACTTCTTAATACGATCAAGGAATATGTGGGCATACGTACTTTTCTCACTTGCACCGTGGGTTATTGAATGGTTCCTCGAACAAAACAGTCGTCCCAAGTTCGACCAAGCTGGCAAGATGGTGTCCGCAGGAGAAGACCTTGCGGCACCAGGATTGACAGAATACATGTTTGACATTATATGGATGCATTGGTTGTCATTGTTTGTTGTGGTTATATTTGGCAACTGGGGCTGGCTCATTTTCTCGGTCGTGCCTATATATGGACTTTACAAGGTTTTTGGTCTGTGGTCGGGAGCAAAGGGCATGATGGGTGGTGGTCAGAAAGCCCAAGCACCCGAAGAACAAATGCCAATGGCAGGCAATAGAAGACAGAGGAGACAGTAAAGTCGCTTCTCTGCTTGTGTTTGATGGTTTATTGTATATGGTTCCAGCCAAGGTCATGCAAGATAGAGCTTCGATATACTAGGCGGTGTGAGCAATGTACATATGAGATACATTTATGTGCATATCCATTGTTCTAGACCCTGTTCTCGGTCCAGAACTCAATATCATCCTTCTGGACATTTTTGATCAAAACATGGATGTGTTCAAGCGCTCTGACACTCTGCAATGCGACCCAATTCTTAAACCACATCACTCTATCGGTGCCTTCCAACCTATCGGCAAATGTTCTCTTCACAAAATCTTGGATTATTTTCCGGCTCTCATCCGTCACATCTCCATTCTCATCGTCGGTGGCGATCGGTGTTTTTGACCACACCACAAAATGGGTAACGTCTTTCGAGAGACCGTATGGCCAATCATTTAGCAAAATTTTATAATCCGAGGGGTTCTCAAATGGGATTGAGGAGATGTAGGTGAATGGTGGCGAACCCCAGGGAAGTCGATGTTGGAGGATATAATTCATCATACTTCCATACTCGGCTTTAATGGTTGTGGACCAAGACATGTATCGACGAAGGTCAGAGGGCTTTCGTTTGAGGATTGAGAGATTGTTCGTTGCTTGACAAGAATTAGAGATAGAATTGAGCTAAAATACGCAATGTCATGTGAGAAAGCTGCATAGGATAGAAGCCGGGAGACCGACTGTCATCACACTGGTGATCCTTCTTATATCTTCTGATGTCTTGCAATTCAGGTATAACGTAGAAATGAAGCCCTCATAATCGATATACTTGAGGATAGCTCACCTATAATCTCTTTCAACTCGTCCCAATCGTGCAGGTGAAATTCATCATCAGTTTGTGACAACACCCATCTATCTGTGTCCGTGAGAGGAAATGGTGAATCTTCCGATTTATCACCTACATTCCCTCCATTCTGATGAACCGATTCGCCCATTTCTTCACACGGCGGTTGAAAGTTACTTGGATTGGAAATTTATTCAGCCCTGTCAAAATGGTGAGGTTTAAAGTAGTTTCATCTATCGGAACGACTCTGAGTTGAGGAAACCTTATTCTCATCGGGGTAAGGTTCGGCAAGCGAGCTCTGACCCCTGCCGAAATCAACAATGACAGCCAGACTTGAGCTAAATCATTTTGGTACTGACTTTCCCGCGGACAAGAACCGCACGTTATACTTCTTTCTTCCCATCTCACCACTCTTACTTTTCCTTTTAAGTCGGGTCTCCCAACGCTCGAGAGTTGTCGAAACTGTGAGAAGAGTATATTCTGTATTGTGATCTTCATTCGGTGGGATCTTCCGAAGAGCAAAAAGTGCAAGGATCGCAACAAAGGCCCAACAATTTCTTGAGCTCTCACCAAATCTGCCAAAATGAGTACAGCGCCAGCAAATAAGTTCCTGTCAAAGGCATACATTGATGGCATCTATATTCCATCTGGCCTTTTGATATTTGGATGTCTTATTGTCAAAAAAGATTGGCTTCCGTTCGCCGTTGCTCTTGCTGCCGTTCTCGGGGGATACAAGATTTGGTCAAGCCGTAAGTTCACGCTTGCACACGGTCTTCAGCAATGTAATACATACTGATAATTTATGTAGAAGAGTCTCCAGTTCTTAAGCCAACTGTCTTCCAAGATTTTGAGCTCAAGGAGAAGACTGTCATCTCTCACAATGTAGCAATGTTAGTCTGATTCCAAGCCGCCTTGACTGTTTCTAACATGTGCATAGTTATCGATTCAGCCTGCCAAAGCCTACCTCTATCCTTGGTCTTCCTATCGGTCAGCATATCTCCATTTCCGCTGTTCTTCCCCAACCCGATGGGTCAAACAAGGAAATCGTTCGATCTTATACACCTGTCTCTGGCGATCACCAACCAGGTTACTTCGACCTCCTCATCAAGTCCTACCCCACCGGAAATATCTCTAAACATATGGCTTCCCTTACTGTTGGTCAAACTATCAAGGTCCGGGGTCCAAAAGGTGCAATGGTCTATACTCCCAACATGGTTCGTCATTTTGGTATGATCGCTGGTGGAACCGGTATTACACCCATGTTACAAGTCATTCGTGCTGTCATTAGAGGCAGAGCTGCTGGAGATAAGACTGAGGTCGATTTGATTTTCGCAAATGTTAATCCTGAGGATATCTTGTTGAAAGATGACTTGGATAGTTTGGCTGCTCAGGACAAGGGTTTCCGTGTTCACTACGTTTTGAACAACCCACCCGAGAAATGGAACGGCGGTGTTGGTTTTGTCACCCCTGAAATGATCACTGTAAGTCTCTCTGGAAAGTTTTGATATAACCAATTATCAGTGCTAATTTAATGCAGAAATGGCTTCCTAAACCAGCAGAAGATGTTAAACTTTTGCTCTGTGGACCACCACCCATGATCAGTGCTATGAAGAAAGCCTCTGAAGGTTTAGGCTTCAAAAAGGCAAAGCCAGTCAGCAAATTGGAAGATCAAGTCTTCGCCTTCTAGAGAATATTTTTTCCAACGCTGGGACGGAGATTGAAACAGCCAAAATTAGATGTTAGTAGAATCTCAGCAAATGTAAGCAGAAATAGAAAAAAGTACGAGGAAAGAAGCGGCAATACTTTGAAATCACATACAGGACAATTTATACATGAATCCTTTTCGTGAGGCCAAATTTTATTTTGTGAAAGCGGTAGTCTCCACAGCTTCCATACCTCTACAGTTGAATCGCCAGCACCCACTTAAGATTCCACCAGGGCTACATTTTGTTGGCACTATAATTAAGCATACACTTGCCAGTTCTACTAGGTATAGCAGCAAGCTCGTATACTAATTCGCCATTTTTGTGTTACTACCCCTTGATGCACAAGTAGTGCTATCCGTGAGAGACCATAATCCTCATTCTTATGTCCTATGTTGAGCCCACGAATTAAAGTAGTCTATGCGAAAAGCATCCGGACTTGTTGGTTGGCTTGTAGCTCCACGGTACCAAAATTCATGGGCAAGTTCGGGGCTTACAAGATTTTGTCTTTCTACGTAAAGAGAATGGGCCGTTGTGAGGCTGTTGGAATATATCATCACGTCAATTCTTCCAACTCTCGAAACGCTTACTCCACAAATTGAAGTTATTTCTGGCATCTAAAGCGATGCGATTAATCCTCCATGGGTGGATCGCTGGTCAATGCGGGGAGGAGCATTCGCTTGGCCTCAACCTTACTAGCATTTGCTTGCCGGTTTATTCCCAGACAAAGTAATTGCTGAGTGGCACAAATTCTGTGAATTTATCTCGGTATCACGTTTATTTTTAAAGCCATGCTTTACCAAGAAGTATATCTTGATACTCATGATATCAAAATTATCGGTTTCTCATACTTGGAATATTTGTATGTTTCCACCTAAATACCACCTTCCAGACGCCATTGTCAAGCCCTGAAGGGTCCATCTACTTCGGTATCAGATTCTCAACTAATCTCCAAGCCGGCCATATTGCTGGTCTTAATTCCTTCAAAGTAAGCCGAAGTTCAATTCCGGACAACAGCGGGTCTTTATGGAATTGGCCCAAGGATAACGCGTTGCAAAGGGTACCTTTTGTCGTTAGGATGATATGGCCTAGCCTGTCTAAAAAATACAAGCGCATGGCCAAGAAAACGTCTAATCCTCAGTTTTCGAATATTCTTGGAATAAATTTGAAGATATATAAAAGACTTCAAACCATCCTGTAGACAACTCATATCGACAATCACTTCCACATCAAAACATCCAACCATCGGCATTGCCATCAAACAATCTTTTCTGAACTTTCTTTCGTCATAACAATCATTTTTTTAAGTTTCACAGCACAACCACTCTTCCACTCATTCATAAACATAGTTCTTGTCTATCACTTTACTTCGAGCAACAACTTCAAGATGCAATTCTCTACCCTTCTCATTTCGGCCGCAGCCCTCATCCCATCCGCCCTCGGGTGCATGAACGTTAGTGTAGTTTACACTTTTGGAACTGACAACACTCCAAGCAATCTTTTTATTTCGTATTTAGATAACGGAGGAGTAACTTGCTACTACAACGAGAGGAGCCCACCTACCGGCCACCAACTGTCTTATACCCTCTTCGCCAACGCAGAAGGGATTAAACTTAACGATACATATCCAGGATGCGTGTATAAATACTCGAGCGAAATCCAACTCGACTTGGTGGAGAAGGGGTATAAGAAGTCGCATAACGTCATCAACAGTTACCAGTACGAAGTAGGAGTCAATTCGCCCAAAACAGTCGAATACACGGGTCTTTATCTTGGGGATAAAACAGTGACTAAAGCTAGCGCGAATAATCCAGAGATTTGGACTTGGACCACTGACTTTTTCTGTTAAATGTGGACGATGGTAGTCTGGGTATAAGAACCCGGGGCGATATGATGGCGCTCTTAGTGTCAACTATATGCACGGTTTTCAATTCAGGACAGAGAGAATGGTTGCTCGGAAGGAGAGTGTTTGGGACTAGCTGGAGCATGGCGGGTGCTTGCGTGGGAGAATGAGAGCTGGTCTCGAAAGATCGAGAGTTGATTTCTTGTCTTTAATTTTGCTTTGTTGATTGTTTTTTGGGGGGTTGTCTAACTTACTTGTCTTTTGCTTGAGAGAATTGGATCTCGTTGTGTGAGATAGATGGTGTGTGGGGGTGAGGATTTGGTCATGCATGTTTTTGTTCATGGTTTTGGTGTATTGTAACTTAGAATCGATTGTTTGGTTTGCTCTCGCATGTTTGTTTGTCTTCGTGCTTTGTGTGATGGTGATGGTCATGATGGGTTTGGAAAAGTGTGTGATATACGTTGATGTGATGGAGTGGGATAAGGAATGAAATATTTCGAGGGTGGGTCTGCACTGGATTTCTCGTCTCGTCTCGTCGTTTGTGTTTAATCTTTAGGATCGTCATACTGGTGTTTTATTCTTTTTTGCAAGTGATATGGTTATCAGTAGATACATACTCTACAGAAAACTTTTTCAATGTCTAGGGTGTACTCGTGTGAAGAGTATCCACTGACCGAGTTAGATTCATTATTTGAAGGTTATTCAACGTTCAAAACTCTTCGAGTATCTGAACTCTTGTCGATATTGAGAGTTCCCACAGAGACTCACTGATTAATACTAAGCTGCGCAACGGGTACCCCGCCCGGCAGATAACAGCCTCGACAAATAATCCCTGGATAATCTGTCGGCGGGGCGAGTAATTCGAAGCCTAGTAGAAGTAAACCGCGGGTGCTTTTTCTGCAGATTATGTGGAAGTGCTAGAGAAGGTTGAGGTATAAGAAGATTGTAACGTGTCGTGTTGGCAGAGTATCTATAATTCAGATAACTTTGTCAGATACTTGGAAGTTTTACGCAGATTTCAAAGTTGTTCATTATTCATATTCTGCAGTGTTCCGCGCAGAGTTTTACGGCATTGTTGTCCTGGATGCCAGTGTAAAATAATGATATTCTTGCAATAACAAGTCTGTCGATATTTACGATCTTTTGAGAACTTCACTTGGATTCGATCTAATACTGAGCTAAGATACTGATGTTGAGTTCCATTGGTAGATGTATATGAAATATATTCGATCTTCTCTTCCAGACTATGACAGACTTTGAGACCTTAGCATTGTTCTTTATCTCCCCACGAGAAGCTTCATATCATCTATCATAAGATACCGTTTATCAAAATTGTCCCTGAAACTGGGAACCAGTAAAAGCAACCCCCAACTACAGGGTTATTCTGACAGTATTCACAACTTCGTTAGATAACAACTTCCCTCTTATCTCAACCACGCCCCTAACTCCACGTTGAACACCCGAGAAACCAGAGGTGAACCGAAGCAGTGTTCTTTTCCACGTTCTGCTCGGTCACTTTTGTAAGAAACTCGTAATCTCTCAGAAGCCACCACTCTCTTCTTCCCATCCAATTCTACCAAAGCTTCCAAAATCTCTCGTCTTCCTTCTACATAGCCATCGATATGGGCGATACCATGCCAGAACTGAAGTCCTGCTATGGTTATAAACAGATATCGGATGTTGATAACTTGCAATACGACATTATCTTCAATATATTCATCGCATTTTTACCAAAATAGAATGACTATCCATGCACCTCTGGGCCGCACAGAATGAATGAACCAGATTGGACTCAAGTGCTGGACGTCATTCCCCTTCACTAGATACTCTGAGAGTTAATTCAGAAATAGCTAAGACTTCACTATACTCTGATTTAACTCAGAAATGTCTCTTTCTCTATTCATCAAGTATTCCCGAGTTCTTTCCTCATGTGCATTATTCCACAATTAAATGCTATTTTTATCAAATGTTGATTACCATAGGATATTAAGCATATCCTCATATTTCGCTGGCCATTACCGCAGATTGAAATTGTTTGGCTTCAAACTGCCATGATAGTTTCTCACAGCCAGAGAGAGCCATGAAGACTGGCGGAAGTTCGCCAACCATCTATTCTATTCGCTTAGAAAATTTCAATTACCTCAATTGATCAGATGGTTGGGAATACAAGATCAGAAGTGAATGTTTAATTAAAGTCAACTTTTTAAATCGTTTTGTATGTCTGAACTGATTATAAGACGAATGTCCAAATGGAGCTGGATATCTGTGTGAGACTGCGCATGTGAGTGGGTTTGAATGCCTGGGTGGATTTAGACGGTTAAACATGAATGTCTGGAAAGTTTTGGAGATCTCAAGGAATTAGAACTTTTATTACATTTGAAGCATTGTTTAAATTGGGCTGATCCTACTTGAATAGATCTGATCATTCCTTGCTTTCGAGAAACCTTTGTTTTCCAACCCGTAGATTGTGCTCTACTCAATCACATGGATGTTCAAAGTTATTCCACACATTGGAGATCTCTGAAGGCTTCACTAAGAATCAAACCTAGGATTAAGACTATCTCTACAATCCTGCCATCGATTCAATGAATCTCCGACCTCAATTTATACCGAAAGACAGTAAGGCGGTAAGTGGAAAGAGAATATTCACATGCCTATACTATCACACCAAGCCGCATCACTTGATTTTTTTGACTGTCCACTCCACCAATGTTGAAGCTCCCCGGGACAGTATTTGGGAGTTTTCGTCCAGGCTGTCGGTTTTAATCGTACACTCTCGGGCTAGGGTTCGTGTTTTCATTGTTCATTCTTCGCTAAATACTCATGGAGAAATTCAGAACTTCCTCCTTGTATGCCAGCGATAAAGCCTTTCAATCCCTTTGCATCTAATTACCTGAGGCTAACCGAAGATTCCCGGCAAAACTTAGATCTCAATTTTTGTAGTGCTTAAGGAACTATGTGAGCCAGCCTTAATAAAGTCCCCTTCATTTCCGGTTTCGCATTTGCAGCCTTTCGGACGTCTAGAACTATCATCCCAGTGGAAATGACATCATTGTGATGGTTCGCCAGTATTCTATAAGTCTAGATATGTCAGTGCGCAACTCTGATGGTAGGACTGGAGCTAGCTATGGATTAGCTCCACGGATTGTACTATTGACGCAAAGATTGAGCTTTAAGATAAAGTTTAGAATTGCGATCTTGAGAGATATTACCACTCCGCTGATTAGATAAGCGGAATTTCAGACGAACCAAACTAAGATATTGTCTGGAATTGAAATTTTCAGTTATTGATCTGACTTCGATAAGCTAATAGAATCTGAGGTCCAAGATTCGATTATGGTTCGTCTTGTAAGTTTGTGGAAGGGAAACGGAAGGAATAACGTTAGACGAAACGTTCGAATACTTCTTTTGGCCTTGCGCCCGTTAATAATGCGAGTATTGCGACGGAGGTATAAGATTTTCCTGGAGGTAGCCACTGTTTTTCTGGCTTTTCAGTTTACAGGGCTGCTGGTTGGGCTGGCAACAACAGATTTAAGGTCCAGTATTGCTCAACGCACGGGCTCCTAACCTACCCTATCAAAGCTCTCAAAGCTCCTGAACAGTTATTAGGAAATCCCGACCACGCAGTGCGCACCGTGGCCCATACATCATCGTGGGTGGGTTTATCCAGTCGTAGCTAACAATTATAAAATGTCATCCCTATTGGCAAGGCCTGTCAACCCAGCCACGTCCGGCCTGCAATTTGTATGCATTACCATGGGAGGGGCCATTAGCCGAGCCAATAGTAGCCAACCTTGCCAAAGTGTCATCCCATAGCGTCCCTCCTAAAACCTCTTAAGCTCGCAGAAACCTCAAACGTCGAATCTACTATACCCTTTGCCCTTTAAATATAATAACAGGATTCCCATACCAAAAATCTAATTCTCTTTATTCTGAGCTCAGCTATGAGTAAGTTGTATTCCCCAAGCAATGCTTTTCAACAAAGGCTTTGTCTGTACTAATAATACCTTCTAGTTCTAGATAATACTCTGGCTGTAGTCTTCGGAATCGCATCAATAACCATACCGACCATCACGGCTATTATTTTGAGGAACCGTTCCCCAAACCACAACACATCAGGTTAGTTATATTTTTATATCTTTATATGCGCAATCTTCCGAGGATTCACGAGTTTTTTGGCTTTTCTCTTTTGGAACATGCCAAAACCTTTAAAACCCGGCGCAGCATTTGGTTGTAAACCATGCTAATTAGTTCTTATACTAGGAGACCTCGAGCAATACGCACAATCCCCCCGCGAATACATGATGATGGAGGAGGTTCATTCAATCCGTCGGTGGCAAGCGCAACGATAGGCAAACAGGTGGAGAGGGCGAAGGAAGGCGAGGATGGGAAGAAGCCCACAGACACCGCGTACAGTTTTGGGTCGGAGTTGGTATATATAAGCGGCGCAAGGATATGGGTAGAATCGCGGTAGCTGAATTATACAGGTGATGCCATACAAACACTGCGTATTTAGTGTATAAAGCGTTCAATTTGTTGGGTAATAGAGAATCAAGCACTGAGATCCAAAGCTTATCACGTGACCATACCTGGAGTCCAGACGGATGTTGAAGTTTGTTGCACTGCCTGCCTCATTGACCAGGGTGCTTCACCCTCAAACATTTGTATGACTGAGGCAGAACAACAAACTTCAAGCGTACCTCAAACGTTGGTATGTCTGAAATGGTCGAAATCGCCGTGAATTATGAACTCGTAAGAAGAATGAAGTCATGTCAACGTACACGCCGGGCGTGCTTGTTAAACATCAATTCAGTGGACATTGTCCAAGCTGTCGCGCATCTTTTGCGTCTGTCCAATCCTCTTTTGTAAGTCTTGGACTCGTGTTGCTTCGATCAAGTATTTTAAATCAAGGCAAATATAAGAGTTGTGGAAATGGCGTGCCGGGGATGGTGAAACAGCGACTCTGCATGCCGATATTTGAAAGTCCCAAAGCAGGCTGAAATTTGAGCATGGATAAATATATTTCATCAACAACAGAGATAATGAACTCGCCTGTTCTGCAAGGATTATATGGCTCACTTCGAATGTCTTCTCCTCGCGCATTAATTTCGAAGGATCTTCAACAACGTCCCGGTCGAGTTGATTAATGTCGCGTTTGAGCTTCAGTCGTTGTTGGTGACGCTCCTAGAGACCATCTTTGCGGATTATCGTCTCGTCGCGAAGAAATTGTTATCATGTTATAAAAATTTGAGGAGAAAAGAAAAAGCGACGTCAGGCTACGTCGAAACATGCGTGGCGAGTGTTCAGCCGCCTCCGATGATCACGTGACCGGCTTAATGTAAAGACTCGGAGATATTACAAGATAGCACTTTCTATGATCGTTTGAAGATATCTGCTGAACTTTCCTACAAAAATATTAGTCTAAGAAACTGCTCAATCCAACTTCTATGCCATCTACTCACCAGGCATCATCCATCAGCGGTAGTGAGGTAACGATGGTCTTGGGAGGTATTTCTTCAACTTTTCGAGCTATTCATATAATTCAATCACAGTAGACATCTTCTCCGGCTCCCCAGATGATAAACTCAAGAAAAGTGATCACGGGATCAAAGTAAATATGATAGGTAGAATTCATCGATATTCAAGTCAGCGTAGAATCGCTACCAATAAAGCTCCCCTACCTCCACAAGCCAATCAGACGCGCGACCAATAACGTCACAAATGTCGCGTTTAACAAAACAAGCGAATAGGGATGATTAGAACGTCCCGCAATCTTGCGGGACGGACCAGAGAATGGTAGAGATCTATTCAGGGGTTAGTGATGATGCAAAGTTCTAGAAGGTTTCGAGAATAAGTCCGTGCGCTCGGTACGTACAGAGGGGTGTAGAGAGTACCTAGGCGTTAGACATTTTCGGAAAATAAGAGAGATGGATAGTCGGAGACACTGGGAGTGTTATATTGTGAACATAAACTTCTGAGGATGTTTTTCTTTTCTAGTATTTTATGTTCCGATATGGTTTGGAGATTAATTCTATGACATCGAGATAACGTGGATCTCTACCTACTACCAGTTGCCAGCTGATAAGATCCAGCTGACCGAATCAGAATTTCAGAAAAGCAAAACACTCTAGGAACCTGTCCAGTTCATAGATATTAATCCTCATATATTCTATACGGCATACCGACATTATAAGCTACTCTATTCTTCTCTTTCAATTCTCATCTATCCCTTCTATTCAATATCAATATCAACATCAATATCAAACATCAATCCCATTGTCATGCTCCTTCCTAAGTAATTAGTACAGCACGATATAATGCAATCCAACTTCACATTTTTCCCCTCTTCCCCTTTCTTCCCCTCCTCCAAAATACCAAACTGCATTCCCAAATACCTATTTACCACACCATATCATCATCTCGTACGATATCAGAATTGATACTTTTATATATAATGTATTTATTCAACTTCATATTCAATTGAACAATAAAACCCAAAAAAATCAGGTCACAAAATCTCAGCAACAGCGAAGGTTGAGATTTCCGTGGCACCTATGAGCTAGAGAAAAAAAGGTAGAGTAAAGTCGATATCGATCCTCTCACCAACCCCCACCCAACAGAGCAATAAAACCTCAATTCACAATCCATCATTCAAGTACTTTACCTATAACCCTCATAAGAGCCCCGAGTAAACCCTAAGCTATCACCAAGGAACAGTCAATGAATCAGTACACCCCGCGATGCACGACTGTTGGAACCGCATACATGCAGCACCTTGAGATGACTTCATGACTTCAATCTGACGCAATATCATAACTTTCTACCTCTCGCGAAAAATCCATCTTCGCTTAAACCTATTCACAAAGTTCAAAATCGATTAGATTATTCATCAGATACTATGCTCCTATCGAAAACACAGGGGAAATTCCATAATATTCCCAAATCGTCGAGTCATCTATGCATCCTTCCGTCTGGAACAGCTAGGCAAGATCTCAATCCTCAAGAATCAAATAACACTATGTGGGAATTTGCATGAGACTATGACCCAAAAACATATCTAACTCTCTTCCAAGAATCGCTCTACACAAATCTCTCCATCCTGAGCATATATCCACCCATCCCCATCTCCCATTACCCAAGATCCACAAAGAATCCCTGAATAACAAAACCTCACAGTCCCCAATAACTCATAACACACTAACATGCTATCCAGAATCACATCTATCACAATCCCCCCACCCACTCACACACCTACTCACCCTCACTAGCATTCCCCAAACATCTCAAAATCCACATCCACATCCACATCCACAAATCCAAAACCATCACAGCGCATTACACCCCCCTCATCACACAGCAATACAGCAATACAGTACTCAAACCTCCCACCCAAACTTCCCACTAAAAAACAAAACAAGAATAACCTATCCCCTCCCCCCTAAAAAAACCCAGAAAACCCCCGAGGAATACACCACAAACCACAAACCACAATGCAGGAAACACATCTCCATACACAACAGTATGCAAAGCAAAAAGAATATAACAAGGAAGCAGGAGGTGGTATTGAGAACAAGCAATACCAAAAATCCAAATCCAAATCCAAATTCAAATATCAACCCCAAAAATCCAAATAACAAAACATTTCCAGATAACAAAAAGGAACACAATTAATTATATATATATATATAATCATAAAGCCTAGCTTATAGAATTTCCTGTTTCCTTTCTTTTCCAATCTCTTTTCCTTTCCTTTCCTTTCCAATTTCCTTTCCTTTCTTTTCTTCACCCCAAAACTTCCCCTCATTGAAAATCCTATCAACTATCCTCCCCAGCCGAATAAGTACAACCAACCAACCAACCCGTCAAACTGGAATATCTATATATTACGGACTTCCCACTAATAACTAAACAAGTTGGTAAATCACTAGATAAAAAATTAAAGAAAAAAAACATTTATCAATCTACAAACCATATCATCTTACCCCTCTTCCCTCTTTTCATTCACCAATCATTCAAATCAAATCAAGAAAAGCAAAAAAGTAAAAATCAAAAGATAAAAAATTCAATATTTACTACATTTCATTTCATTCCATTCTATTTCATTGAATGTATCTATGCATAGGATATCTTCCACTCCACCCCATCCTACCCATCCTACCCCACTCTTCATCAAATCATATGCTATTCAGAGCAAAGAAAAATAAAATATCATAACAGCATATTCAGTTTCATGTCTAATCACAACATCATTTGTGCACATCCACCAATTGTTTGTTTGTATAGAGTTAACTTTCTCATCCCCACCCCCTTTTGCCAGTAGCAATACAAAAACTCCTTTATTTTTCATGAACTACACTCATACGAAAAGATATGATAAATCAAAGAAACCCTAATCAAGTCTAAACCCCTTCACCCTCCTCAACATGTATTTCAGTAGCAGGTTCCTCATCTTCCTGGGTGTCAACCGGGATTTCGTAATTGTGTTGCTCTGCTCGATTCCATTGCTTTACAGCATTTGATATCGCCATCACGTCAAGGGGATTCGGACCCTCGACGTCGGTATCGGGTATATAACTCTCCTGATAATCTTCGTCGACCATGGCATTATTAAACTCTAGCTCTCGCTCATCCTTGGTAGCCTGATCCGGATTCGAGCCATGTTCAATCCCATCGCTACCATATAAACTACCAGCTTCGCCAGCTTCAGAAGCTGCACCAGAAGCAAATGTTGGAGAATTATGGTTAAATGCTTCAAAACCCCATGATTGTTGATGAAGATTTGGTGCAACATTATTTTGATCTGACATGTCTATAGCTTCGTCAGTCTCAGTACTTGCTTGGACGTCGCTGTAAGAAGGTAGGTATAAAGGGTTGTCGTAGAATAGTTAATCACCTTGGTTATCATCGTTATCGAGTGGAGCGTGCTCAAGAGCCTGTAGATTTACTGTCGTCATCGCCCCGCCATCCTCCGAACCAAGTTCTGGCCGATGGAGAGCTGCTCCGACTCCTGTCAAGGCGCTCGGCGACCCATGCTGGGAGGAGTTTTCGCCGAGGCGTCTGCCTTCCCCCGAATCTTCCTCATCCGAAGAAGCGTTATCAAGAGAGTTCACAATATCACGCAAAGCCTTACCACCAAGAGGTTCTGATGAACGTCTTCGGTAGAAAAGAAGGTATGCGTTCTTTGTGACCATACTGTTAAGATTTTTCGTTTCTGACACCGAAGAATCTGAAGAAGTTAGTTGGTTATTGGTATTGACAGAGTTAGGAGAAAGATCATACCATTGTATTCATACCACTTTTGATCAGAGAAGTTCTTCGCAAAAGCGGTATAATGCCCTCCGCCCATACCACCGTAATGATCATCAACAGCTATCAAATCGTATATCTCTTCTTTGCCATCTTGTGATTCAATAACTCGTGATGAAAGATCCAATCCCTCAATCGGGAAATCAACATGGTCGACGAGCTTATTCCTTTGGAAGCCACTAGCGCTGAAACGTTTAAGATGCATGATAAGAATATCTGGCGTTCTCCAAATCTCGAACTTTTTACTTGCTCTACGATGTTCTTTGCATCTAGGACAATACCAAGTATCCATCTCGGAAAGGATTTCTTCCTTGCCGAATTCATCAAGGCAATCTTCGAGAGTGATACCTTGCTTTCTTCTCGACTCACGAGCTTGACGCTTCGAGTCAAGAGCTAAATCGACAAGAGTAGGAGGATTTTCATAAGTAGGTCTGCCACGGAAATCATCGCTATCATTGTAACTGCCAAACAACGTTTCCCATGCATCTTCATTCCAGTCAACAACAACTCCTTCACCCAGGCGGATCAGAGGGCCATCATCAGGAGCATCTTGTTCAGACTCAGCCTCGGATTGCTGTCGCTTTCGTGCAACTGATTTGCCCTTCTTTGAGTAAGTTTTCATGTTACGTGTGCGACGTTTATTCTTGGGACCTACCCTAGCGCCCGACTTTGGCGCAGCCGGTCGTACTGGAAGAGCCTATTTCGCAATTAGCACCACTGAAAACCAAAGAACCATTCTTTTAATAAAAGATGGAACATGCTGGCAACAATTTTGATATTGAACAACTTACTCTATGAGGAGAGATTGGCTTCAGAGCATCATCGTCACTCTCAAGATCTTCAGTCATCCTCGTTATGCTTGGAGCGAGCCCATTAGCATCATCGCTGCTCTCCCTACTGGATTTGCTAGAGATGGATCCAGCTGTACTATCTATAGCATCATAATCGTTTGAAGTGTCATCTTCGTTGATTTGATGTACTTGTGGGTTCCTTTCAGATATCTTTGGATACCTGGTAGAATCTAGGTTTACAGCCCAAGCTGTTGGTATGCCTCCCTTTGCGTCAACGATGTAGGAGATTTCGAAAAGATTCTGCAATTCAGGCGCAAGGAACTCTGCTGGATCTATCCATTTCGGTCGACGACTATTAAAGACTTTCAGAGGCGCACTATCTAGCATTAGTATGATATATCACTCAAAGAGAAGAGTCGACTCACTTAGGACTTTGCTCGGTAGATTCATGAACAGAATTAGAATCTTTCATGGCCACGTCGACCAGTTCATCTTCCCCGTCCAGAGATTGAGCAACAAATTTACCGTCCCCAGATGAATCTGCATCAGAGCCAGTGGTGACAACCAAGTCTGGATCGATACTCTCAGACGCGCTGGAAGGATCATATTCATCATTGATACTGGGCCATGTGGTGAATGTAGACACCTTTTCTAAAAGCTTGCGCTTGATGGCTTCTTCGCTTCGTGCCTGTCATGTGCCATATGTCAATGATTTGATAAAAAGATGTCTAAATGCAAAGGAGTCTAAGAGCAAATAGATAGGAATTTCTTACCTCGTTGCGATTAATCACTATGAAATGAGGGGTAAGTGTTAGTTCCCACGAGCCCGAAGTAGGTTTTTTGCCAAATCTTTCACGCTTGGGGCGACGATGAAACACTGGAACGAGCAATTTCTCAGCCTCTGGAGAGTCCCAGGGCAAATTCTCGTTGTCTGTGGAGTTATTTTTGCCGAAACCAGTATGCTTATTGCCCGAGTCTTTGGGCAAGTTCGTAGGTGTTGTCTCCAGCTCGTAAAAGTTGGCTATGTCCTTAACACCTTCGATGGCTTCCGAAGCAACTTCATGATCAAGGTACCATTTGTAGAATTTCCCTTCGTATACCTCACAGGAGAAAATTCTCTCCGCTGGAACTCCGACCTTTTGGCTGATTATACGCTTAAGTGTCCCAACGCTTGCATGCTTGTCTGTCTCAACCACTACTGAAACTGGCTTGTCATTGAGTGGAAAGAAATTGACGATTCGGGTCCAGATACTTTCGATCGGTAATTGTAAAGTCATATTGTTAAAAGGATCAAAAGTGATGCTGACTTTATCACAATGTGGACAGACAAGAGTGGATTTATACATTCCAGTGAACAAATCTGCAATCACTGAGTCGTCCCGTTGCTTCGTAATATCCCAAACCTTGGTGGCCATTTCTCTGATCGCTTCCGGATTTCCGATCATTTCGTCAGTTGAATCAGGTTTCTCAATGTATGGCTTCTTCCTCACTCTGCTAAGATCTTCTTGCAGACCATCAAGTAAAAATCCGATAAATTCTTGAGAATCTTGTTGTCCATATCCTGAGAATTGAGTGGCAAATCTACTAACGGTGTTCTTGAAGTTCCGCGGTTGAACTGAAACTGGTGCAGGCTCCTTGTATATTTCCTTTAGAAGGTCTGCATATGCCTTAGCAACGCAACCTCCGTGACCTAAAGGATTGTCGCTGTTGAGTTCTTCCTTGTACACATCGTGCACAAAATACTTGGTTAGCTCTTCCACACTTCGAACACACTGTAAAGCAGAGTTCATGTAACAGGTATTTCCAAGGTTACCAAGACCAACAGTTCCTGGCGTGCGTCCGTTTTTTGTTTTTCGGTTAAAAGAACGAAGGTTATAACTGGACGATGGTGCTGGGCTATTACGACCGCTATTATTTTGGCTGCTAACAATGATGCTTGAATTGTTTTTACGCCCAACACCGTTGGCTTTTCCATTAGGCGAGACTCTGGTGTTCGAAACGAAGCCATCTTTGCCTTCGACAAGTTCGTCAATGACAATTGCTTGATCATCCCCAAGGCCTAATTGGCCCAGATTCAAATTGCCATTGTAGTTCTCGTTCACTGTCGAATCCTCGAACTCAATCTTCATTCTACCCGAATCTCTTTCCACCTTGGTGAAATCTGCGACACCCAGTAATAACTTCTTCCATGAATCTTGTACTTCAGGAGCCGTTGCATTAGTGTCGACTATTGGTGTCCCAGGTCTGGATGAAGGAGGGGTAGCGGCACCATTAGCAATTGAAAGGGCTGGGTCCGCAGCGGGCAGTGTTCTTGGCACTCTCCAAAGACGTATTTTTTGCTTGATGGGGACACCCGCAATCTCTTTTATGAGTTTCAAAAAGTCATGCATCCTCATAGATCTACTTGCAACAACTACGGGCGCATCCGGATTTGCAGACTTGGTGGCTGCATCCACTTTATCGCCTAGTTCGGACCATACACGGTGGATGTGAAAAATAGGAGGATGATATTCGTAGGAAACATTCGCTATTGCATTAGGTCCCTTGTCGGGGTTTGTGTTGTGTGCAAATCGAACGATTGGTTTCGTGCCCGTCATTATATCATGCCATTCTAGAACCATATCCCATGCGTCACCTGGAAACAATTCGAACAAATCTTCCCCGATTCCATGCTTCAGTTGAACAAAGTCCTCACGTCCAGGCTGAGGGATGATTTGCTGAATGATGTTAGAATTATCAACTGGCCCGATTGTTTCTTCCACCACTTTCTTGCTTTTCGCTCGAGCATCTGAGGTATTCGAGGTGACTTTCTCAAGCCACTTCCTCGAAACCAGGTACGTTTTGTCTCCTTCGGTAAGTGGTCCATCTCTCGCTGCTCTAATTAAGCTTGTTACAGTCGCAACCTGAACGTCGATGGGTGGAATTTCTGTTTTGGGATCTATACTTGCACGTCAGTACTTCGATACACAAGCAACACGAGTGGATGTTACCAATATCTTGAACATTCTCCGTGGCAGTTACCGATTGAGCAGCATCTTCTTTGGTAGATTCATCTCTCAACATATCCATTGATACTGCTCTGATTGCGGTCGGAGCTGCAATAGCGACCTCTGAGTCTTCTTGTGTATCTGGCACCATGACCATATCAACATCTTCCTTCTGGCTTGACAACGGTACATCTGGTTCTAATTCCGAGGCGGGTCGTTTCAACGGTGACGACGACCTCTGCGGCATATCTTCTGCACCACCCATGATCGCCCTGTGCCGTGGAGATTTTCCTCGTTGCTCTGATTCGAAAGCCTCGGAAGGAAATCGTCTTCGATTTTTACTGCTGGTGAATTCCCCGCCTTTATCGCTATCTAACGATAGATCCGCGTAGGCCCCAGTTGGTGAACTCGCAGCAGAAGGAATATGATCGCCGGTAATGAAAATGGAAGAAGGTAGGCGGCTTGAAGGAATGTTATGAGGAGGTAGAGATTCTGCACGGTGAATTTCCTGGGCAGAAGTGTCGAATAAAGGCAGATCGGTGGGGGATTGTGATTCGCGACCTTCCACCGACGATATGGGGAAGTCAGGGCCTCTATCGGTTTCTATGCAAGGAACGATCTGCGAAGAAAGCTTTCTTTTCTTTGTGGAAGACGTCGTGAAAGCGAGCAGCCTTTGCCGCTCTAAATTCGTAGATGGTAGAAGAATCCAAAGTGTTGTTCGTAAGCATCGAAGGTTCCGTAATGCGACTGTATGATTCCGAAGATCTGTAGGTAGGTGAATTGTTGTATTTTTTTTTTAGGTGAAGTTGGAAAAAGGAATGACTAAGATCATTTGTGAATTCGTATCGTCATGAGGTATTCTAAAGAAGGAAAAGACTTGAAATTCTGATCTCTGTGAAAAATTCAAGAAAACGCACAATTTTTCAACCTTTTCTCTTGTTGTTGATGGGAGGGGGGAATTTTTTGCATCAAACGTTGAACCTCGAAGTGAACATAAGGAAGGGTATGTGCTAGGTGCTAGGTGCTAGGTGCTAGGTGCTAGGTACTATAAGAAGTAGGTGTGGTTGTGCGGTGGGCGGTATTGGTGGTATTTTATTAGTGGTTAGTGGTAGGTACTTGCCACATGCATTGATTGATTTGCTCTTTGCTTAAGTTTAGCGGGACGAGGAAGCGTGGGCGGGTAGGGTAGTGTAGCCTAGAGATTTTAGATATTTGAGTACACTACAATCTATATATCCTTACTATCTAAATAATTCTAGAACTCTTTCTAAAATGCATTATAATATTCCATATATTTATAAAATCTATTTAATCATGTACTCTATATCATAGTTTCTATATAAATACATTTACTTGTTTTAGTATGTTTACAACAAGGAAAAACAGGCGAATAGGATAGGATAGGATAGCCTAGAGATTTCAGATGTTTGAGCATACTACAATCTATATATCCTTACTATCTAAATAATTCCAGAACTCTTTCTAAAATGCATTATAATATACCATCTATTTGTAAAATCCATTTCATCAAATGCTCTATATGATAATTTCTATATAAATATATTCATTTGTTGCAGTATATTCCTACATTACTTCCAACGCTTATTCTCTTGAAAGATTACTCCGATTTCTTTCAAAGTTGTGTTGTGGGAAAGACATCTCATCTCAGTCCAGCCAACTTATCAGGTTAACTGTCGCTGCATTGTTCCTGCTCATGAAAATTATTAACATATATTTGTTCACTATTTCAAAGGATACAAAAAGTATATGCAACGTTTTACAATATCATTTTGTTTACATGTTGATTATCTCAACGAGTTTCTCACACAATTTCCTGTGTACCAACCATTCTTTGCTAACGAACACCAAGTAATGCCTGCCACCAGACAACAGCAAAATACACAACTCCAAATATAACTCTCCTTGAGCCCCAACTCCCCAACTGCCACTTTTAATAACCGTTCGCTCTTAAGATATCTATCCTACATCAATTTCCCAAATGAAATATCTTTCCTACACAAGAATCTCATCTGGATCAGTCTGAGATCCAGTTTCTGCAAACTCAACCGTCTCCACATCAGACACATGTGTAGCTTTCTTCCCACTTGCCATTTCGATATCCTTCAACTTAATTCCAGCCTTCTCCATCTTCTGCATTTTCTTCTCCATTCCATCGAAGACTTCATCTTTCATGGCCTCGATCTCTTTCTGAACCATCTCAGTCTGCTCTTTGATGGCTTCAACTTCTTTCACTGCCTTTTCAGAATCTCCATCTCCCTCGTCCTCACCACCATTGCCGTCCTCAGCCTCCTTTTCTTTCTTCAATTTCTCGATTTCCTTTTCCAACTTTGCCTTCTCCTTGTCCCTCTTCTCTCTTTCCTCACTCTCCTTCAATTTCGCTCTCTCTTTCTCTTCCTCTCTCTCCTTAACCCATTGTTCTGCTCCCTCGACAGCATTCTCCGCATTTCACTTGTGCTTCAACAAGTAACCTTGAATTTCCGCTGGACTGAACTTTGCTTCAGGAACCTTCTCACTAAAGAGCTTTGCTAATTTTGCTATTCTCTCCTCATACTCAAGTTTTCTTTGCTCCTCTTCCGCCGCAATGATTCGATCCAATTCTGCCTGTATTCTTCTTTCCTTTGAAGGACTTCTCGGCTTCTTCTTGTGCATACCCCGCTTGTTGACTGGTACCCCACTGCCCGGGCTTCTCCCTCTAGAAGATCCTGATTTGACGCTTCCGCCATCTGAAGATCCACTTTCAGAACCATTGAACTCAGGATAATCTCCTTCGAGAGTTGCATAGATACTTATAAAGATTTGTTCCATGTTGTCCTTGGTAGCCAAATCAAAGTGAACAGTCATGTCAACTCGACCGGGTCTGATAAGTGCCTCGTCTAGCTTTTCGATGTGATTTGTCGTCATAATGAGGATTCTACCTTCTTGCGATGCAACTCCATCAATTACATTGAGCAACGCACTCAGAGAGACCTTACCTGATTGATCCTTGCCGCCGTTTTTCTTTGCCATAGCCTCCATAGCTTTGGTTGCCTTGGTCAATGGAGATGTAGGACCAGCCTTTTCGTCGAATTCAGAACTCTCCTCATCTTCGTCATCGTCACGAGTGTGGGTAAGACCGGCCGTATCGATATCTTCAAGAAGTACGACACACTGCTTGGGAAGTTAGGCAAAGAGTGTACTGAGGGTTTCTTCATTCATCGAACCGGAATTTAAAGAAACGATATAAATCTTGAGCTTAAAATATCCCGCGATTGCGAAGCTCAGAGAACTCTTTCCTGTGCCAGGCGGCCCATGAAGTAAGTATCCACGACGATATGGGATACCACGGTTAGAATACCATCGCTTAGTGTACGGATGCAGGTAATCTTTCATATCGGCAATGATGTTTTGTTTTACCACTTCATCGAGAACAACCGTAGAGAAGGGGCGAGAAGTGCGGGAAAGGAGACGAATCCAGCACGGCTCACCGAAGGAACCACCCTTGGCACCGCCTCTGTAGATAATTGTCTTGTTTTCATCGTTTTTGATAAAGGCTTGGCGGCACTCATCAAGTAACTCCTTGAGAATGCGAGGGTTTCTTCCAAAGGAAGAAATTGAGATTTCCTCAATTTCACTCAAAGCAGAAATATTTAATGATAAAGTCTGCGAACGTCTGAATTGCAACAATCTCCTCTTGTACCAAAAGTAATGAGTTCCAAAGCTTGGTGTGAATCGGACTATCTTCTCCTTTTCAGATGCTTTCTTAGGAACGGGAATTCCATCATCGTCGATCTCAAAGTCATCATCCTCCTCCTCTTTTTCTTCGTCCTCATTAAAGTTCCACATGAACCACATACGACTATTCAAATTGGTATTGGCGACAAAATGACGAGATCGTTGTGCAAAAGGTTGTTCAGATATCCATGCCATTACCATGTTATACATTTCATCATCCATGCGAATATCAGCGGTTGACATAAAATGAGCGTCAAGCTCAACCCAAAACCATGTTTCGAGATATTGCCAACATAATATCAGTATACCCATAATCATGAGCATGGGTATGTAGATATTAAGGTCGATGGCGGCGTAGTTCTTCAGAGCAGTTGCGAAGAGTGAGAAGCCCGGGAAAAACATGTCGATTATATGAGATTGTGAGTAGCCAAAAGTTGCCTGGCCGGTGCTATCTCCAGCTGGATGATGTCCGGGATTCCCCATCATGTCGTAAGGAACGGAATCGTTCATGTTGGTGATGAACTCTGATGAGTTCTCGCAGTCTGGTGGAGATGCAAGAGTCTAAATATGTAGATAAATTGGAGAAATAGAATATGTGGACTAGTCTGTATGAACGTAGAGTCACAAGTAGTATACGTAAAGGAGGGCCTCTCCTCGCTAGATATGTAGCAATACTTGTTTCTCTTGAGGTAAGAATGTAATGAGAAAGCATGTAATGTGATATTCCCGATGGAGTCATGAGGTGATGAACTTTATATTCAGGAATATGTTGGTGTTTGGACATCTTGTCGCTCTGTTTTCCCAACAGACATACAGTCAAACGGTCCTAACCGATTAGGCCCCGGTGTTTGCTGTGGCTGTTGAACAGACCTAGTGAGGCTTAGCATCTGACTTCAGTGCGCTTACGGCCACATCATTGGTCACGACCCTGCTGATTAAACTCAATTCTGTATGTTTGTGAAAAAGGCTTGACTTATCGAAGAATCTCAAGGTATATTGCCATTGCGTATGTGGTGGCACACCATGTTTCGTGGAGGCTTAACATATTGAACGGTGACTACTCGTACAACTGCTCCAGCCTGCCCCGGGAATCATGCAATAATTGATACACTGAGGAGTATTCAACCGATTCAACCAACTAGGTAGTCTCCTTGTGTATATCCCCTTCACTTCCATATTTGCACTCGGTGAAGAATTGTTCAGCCCCACAATTCGGCCAAGGAGTCAGTCGTTCAAAAGCATGAAAAACGAAAGTTTCAACTTATGTCTTTCGCCGCCCAATGTCTCCATACAGCTGAGCATACTAGATGCTAATGGAGTTAGAAGGATTTCGGGTGGAAATGCATCACTTGAAGATGTATGTCTTGATTCTTTTTGGTTCAATCCATATAGAACGAACTTACGAGCGACTTGGTCGACAACTGGACAATTTTGATCCAGCTTATGTAAGCGCGCTTCTTAGAGCGCTGCCCCTCGACTCCACACTATGGAAGCGCTGGCCACCTACCTGTAAGTCCTGTTGTTCTGTAATTATAAGGATCATTCCACCGTCCAACAATTGAGAGATTTTGGGACAAAAAGGTCATTCCAACCTCAAAACTTGAATGCTGCGCAGACCCGCGCGGATACGCACTTTTCTTCTGGAAAACACATAGTGTTGTTGAGTTGCCTTGTGTTTCCCACTGATTTTCCAAAGAGGCTTCGACTTTTAATGCCCACCAGCCCACTGGGCGTTTTGTAATCATTACAAAAATTACCTCATCCTTATTCATAAGCACCCTCTCAATGTCTAGTCCAGCATATCCGTCCGAAACCCACTCGACGTTCTGTATGTTAATTCCTTTCTCGCCATTTTCTCTCATTGCTGCCACATTCATGTTTCTTCGCTGCGATATCTCGTCGAGCAATGAAAATTCTCGATCTGGATTCAAAGGTCACAGGATGGATAGACGCGAAGGGATGAAAATGGTGTATAGCCTTCAAACCATTCCCGAGGAGTGACATGTTTGCAGTGCCTTTTTCGAAGCCTCATATATTGGTTAAGCTGGCCTTTTAACACGCTAATATCTCCTCCATGACGAAACTCAAAGTCTCTCCGCAAGTCATAAATAGCGCTGCCTCAGTGAATCTCACAACATCGCACCGACTTGCCAGAGTCTTTCTCGATGTTATGACCCAAGTTCTTGGGCATAATTCGATTGCCCTACTTTGAGACGAGGGTTCTATTTGGAGTTCGTCCCAGATACAATCCTCTCCACTCAAAGTCCACTTCTATCATTGATGTCGAACTTAAGATGTGATGCGGTTAATAGCCGATCACATCTTACCCTTATCCTATAATTAGAATTTGGTCTCCCGATGCGGTAACATCCATGGTACGGCGTACAACTGGTGAATTGAGGAAGGAAAGGCTAGTATCATAGGATCAAAGGGACATGCAAGCGGGAACGAACAGGAGTAGTCAGATGATATGTAGAAGTCAGTGGCGAAGACTACAGAGCAAACGAACTTACCATACTATAAGAGGTAGTCTTGGTATGTTGAAAATTCGTACTAGTATTCCGAGATCCATTTTGTCTTTTTGTCTTTTATGCTTACAGTGAAAGTCTGTATGTACATATCTCTTGATTGATTTTCCCACGTCATGATCATATATTTTGCAGGTGGAGATTCTCAAACATCCATGCACCCAGTTCCAAAACCCTTCATACACTGTACGCATTATGCATATATTCATATCTATACAATTACATCCTTTTAAATCAATGCCTTGCCCTCAAACATGCCATCTCTGACTTCCTTAACCACATCCCTTCTATCTCCCTTTCCAACCAAAACTATGCCTCTTCCTCTCTTCCCCATACGTCCAGTTCTACCCAGTCTATGGATAAAATCAATCGTGGAGTGTGGCACATCATATAAAATAACGTGTCTTACAGCTACAGTATCGATACCTCTCGAGCCCAAATCCGTAGTAACCAAGACTTTGGTGTTAGGTAATTGTCTCTTAACTGGAGGAGCGACCTTTCCAAATGGTACATAATTTGGTTGATTGTCTGATAAAGACCCAGGATGAGACTCCGGTTTAGGCATGCTGAGTCTGGCGGACGAAGTGAAAGACGCCAACATTTCACTCTGACGTTCCTCCGGAGTATCACGAGATAGAGCGATGGCATCTATACCCTTGGATTTGAGATAATCAGCCACTTCTTGGGTTTTCTCGCGCTCATTAACGAATACTAAGATGCGCTTGACATCCATTACTCCTTTGACGGGCCCATCGTGTTCAGCAGCCGCTTTACCAATGGTCCAGATAGTGTCTGCGCAAGCGAGATTTTTATTGTTACGATATGGGTCACGTTCAACATCGACAACGCCGAGTTGGACACGTCGAGGAATAGCGTGAAGGTTTGGTGTGACTAGACGATTAATGGAGGGGAATCGTTTGCGAAGGAATGAGTCGAGAGAACGAGGAATTGTTGCTGAGCAGAGAACGAGTTGTTCGAGCGATGGAGTGGCACGATCGATGATTGCTGATGTTAGGGGGGAGAAGCCTCGATCCAAGAGAGAGTCGGCTTCATCAATTACAAGATGAGTGACGCGAGATAAAATGTTTGGGTCGGAGTCGGCAATAGACGAGAGGAGATGAGGTGTAGATACAAGCACATCAATTCCAGATGGAGAGAAAAGACGGTTACGAATGACCTTCCCAGAGAAATTAGAGGATATCATGGCCGATTTAAATTTAACAGTATGCCCAAACGCCTTTACAAGTGTCCCCACCTGGGTTACCAATTCAGACGTGGGCACAAGTATGATTGCTCTTGGTCTGCCTGTTGTAGGATGTGGCATATTGGATAAAGGAGGTGAGACCAGTGTTAAGTTATTTTGTCGTAATTTCTCTTCTTGTAACTCTTTCTCATAGGCCTCAATCTCCGCATCCTTTGCCTCTGCAATTTTGACTGCATTTATCGTTGGTATTAAATATGATAATGTTTTCCCTGACCCAGTCTCAGCAGCAATCAAATACTGCTCACTCTCACTTTGCTTTCCCTTCTTCTGTTGATTCCCAAGCAAGGCTGGTACGGCAATCCTTTGTACCGGTGTCGGAACATGGCTTTCAATTTCTGGAAGAGCCTGTTTGTAGATTGCTTCCTTCACACTGTCTAACAGGGCAAATTGTTCGAAGCTATCTACTTCCTTTATTCTATCTTTTATATCCGACCTCCTGGTGTATGAAACTGGCGAAAGAGCCCTTTGCATCTTCAATGCATGAAACCCTCTGCCCTTCTTGTCATCTTTATCTCCGCGATCGAGCCTCGATGATCGACGTTCTTGTGCCGCTGACGGTCGTTCTGGAACTCCACGAATTTTCGCCTCTCGCAGATTCATTCCCCCAAAAGGTCCATCTTGCTTTCTTCTTGTAGGTCCCTCTTTTGTTGGCGACGAGCTAACTTTTCCTGCACCCGCCAGACTCATGCGATTTGGTCGACTGGGTAGTCTAGATCTCATAGACATGGATCTGCTGGGCCATTTTTGGATCGGCGGCTTCTGAGCTGCTCTGAATGAACAGAGCAGACATTTTGCAGGCTTCGGCCGGAGCATAATAAAAACAAACTATTTTGTGAATGTATTAGTATATTTTCTCCCGCTCTTAATCAATTATCCGTGAGAAATTATTCTATGTTGGCAGAATTAATTAGTTGGAGGCAAAAGTAAAGGCGGTGAGATGAGAAAAGCTACCAGGATCACACGTGACTTCTCGACAATCTGTTTTTCATGATAAAGTATTCAATATACGACAGTTACAAGCAATTCTGAATGTTGCTGTTGCTTTCCTTTCTAATCGGACTCATCCTGGGATTCGCATTTGTCAAGATATATCGACGATTTTGCATTGCTTTCAAATTACGAAGAACTCAGTTTGCACTATCTACTGCACAGTTTCTTGAACATAGAATATAAATGCTCCCAAAACCCTCAAAAAAGTTATATTTTCATGAGTTCCTCCCGTTGATACTAACAGTCCATATTTGAGACAGAACTCTAGTCATACTACGCGTCATACTACGCGTCAATCAATATTACATTTCACCAATTTCAATCATGATTGAGGGAGTGCAGTTTTTGAGCTGGTATTGATAGACTCCATCATAACCACTTTCAAGCTGTTTCTTTCGGCCTCCTTTGATTTATATAGGCGATCTACACACTTGTTCGGAGATACCCTCGCTGCCAATCTCTAATTTATCGTCTGAGAAGTTCAGAATCATACCTACTAGGTCATATATACAGAACCCATCAGGTTGCGAACAACGATGTATCGACCGCATCCTTAATTCGAGGACAGATGAGATGTTTGCTCTAAGGGTTCTGTGAAAGCTTAGATCTACCTAGTCAATTTCATCTATGCACGATTTCCTTTTTCTTCAAATCTACTCATCCCTTGTTTGTTCCATGATATATTCTTATTAAGAAAAGTGTCTCTACGTTATGGGGCATGAGAAGTCTCTTCGCTTCAAGCTTATCAATGAGGGAATGAGTTTATTAGAGAAGGAGCCCACCATAGAATACTTGTACTTTCCTTTCACGTTGAAACTGCAGATATCTTGTCCAGGATCTCCAATAGCCCGCGCTGTAGTGTGACGGTGAAATATATCTCAACCCCAAATCACATTTCTCGAATTCCTGATCCCACTTAGAATCTTGATTTGTCTTCTGGCATTGAATACTCACATCTATCTCTACTCATCAGGATTGTTATACATAGTGCTTATCTAACCCTCCAAACTTGAAAGATTAGATTTTCAATTCAAAATTCAACCATCATATAGTTCTTGCCAGGGAAGTTACACTCTTTTAGGACTTGCCGTTGTGACTATTCGCAACCATTACGGTCATACTTTCCTATTCGGCCTTGGAAAGTTGGATCAAAATCGCAGTTCTTGAATGGGTTCTTGCTTTTCAATTCTTTCCGTCTCAAAAACACTCTCCAAGGTTTCCAAAATTCAAACCTATCTATTTCCTCACATCATTATTCTGGTCATCAACAAGTCCTCGATATAATGATTCGCGACAGGACGCTCGGTATGGACTTTGTCCTAGACTGTAGACAGTTCGCTTTATTTGAGACCTATTACTTAACTTGATTGCTGACTCTCTTTAGTGATGTTTTCCTACAGAAATCCTTCCCTCGGTCTATCAGCTTTTATCCAGCATATAATTGTCCTGACAGTGCCGAAATTAAATGTAAATGTAGTACATCAATCTATTTCCACCACAGATCGAATTGTGCTGGCGCAAGACCACCGTCACAACTCACGAGTGAAGGTTTCTACGGTCTTGACGAAGTGGTAGCTAGTGATTGTTGGCACCATTTTGTAACTCTCTTTTCAAGTTTCAAATTCAGGCATTCTTCAGAGTTTGTAACCACTTCCCACGTTCATATTGCTTTGTAGGAGTCTCTAGCAGCCCAGAGTAGTAGTGGAATGTATCCTAACTTTCAGTATCCTGGAATGGTTTGGCATCGACATGAATCAGGTGTTCCAAGTGGATTCAGAATTGAAAGGGAGTCATTCTCAGACTGCAGTCCGTACTACTTAAGATCCTGTTTATTAGTTGGCAATTCCTGACTCTCTCTATAACAGCTATCTACTCGCAGCATCCTCTATGGCCCACCGCTTCTCGAGTTACTTTTTACTCCCCAATTCATACGTTGGACAGAGATATCTCGCTGGGCTGTGGGTGCGTAACCTTCCAAGTGACCTTTGCTGGTGGGTCAAGGTGATTGAAGGTCATTGTGTTCCTTCAAGAGCGGAACCGTACAGAGCTCCTACTTGGTCGTGGGCTTCTGTCGATTTTGACGGAGAATCGCCTTGTAGCCCGGTTGTTTATCATTCAAATTTTGGAAGGAAGTTTGAACAATCTGAAAACTTCCGTATTCGTCGTGCCGAGACTCAACTGGCGACATCAGAAGTGGGAAAGTACACATATGGTTCAGTTTGTGGTGGATTGTTACGAATCAAAGGCATCCTCATTGCAGCCCAGATATTTATACACCCGTACTTGGAAGCTGACGCAAGACATACTATTCAGTTTTTAGAAGCAGATGCATTAGACGATGACTACGATCCTTGTTTCTGGCCAAATGTCTATCTTGATGTTCAGGGTTCCTTCAAACCAACAACAAGTGAGCACTTCCCGGCCGTTAATGTTCTTGACCTGCCCATCGCGAGAGATCTTGAAGACAAGGAGGCTCTTGTGAGCGTAGACGTGGTAGAAGACCATGTCCAAAAAGATTATTTGTACTCAAATACAAAAGTATGGATATGTATGGTTGGAAATATTGTTAACGGCGGATTATGCGCACTTATATTGAAAGAGTGTGAGAAGGGAAATTTTCGACGGTTTGAAAGAGTAGGATATTTGCACAACAGGGTCAGAGCTTTTGGCTTTCAGAGTCACGGCTGGCATAACAATTTTATGCGAAGGGTTGAGAGGGCGGGGCAGATAGCCGTTGAGATATTATAGGATGGTGAAGATAATCATGCTGGAGCTGTCAAACTAGGATATGAGGATACGCAAAGACTATCACGACGACGATGCATTTGTTTTTACCAGCCACAATATTCGTTGTGGCATTTTCAACATTCACCAACCCCATGAAGTATAGAGACTTCATCCCACATGACTATCTGTCATTATAGACCTTAGCTCTAGTTTCAATAAGAATACACTCATTAGACATTCTACATAATTCTTCGTAATCTAAACCGAGACTCAACAAATTAAAACAGCCTCCCTTGCTTACGTACATGTAACTCAATTCGTCATTCCAAGAAAAAAAGACTGAGCATACAAATGATCTCCTAGTTTTGGAGATGTTTTAACTTGATATAAGATTTCAGAGAACTTGAGAAGGAATGCTTTGGCGTGCAGTGTTTCGTACGTTGTGTGGGGCAACAGTTTCTTGCAAGTTGCATCCACTACCCCGAATCGTGAAACTTTTCGATACCCAGAGCGAAAGACATAAAGTACAACATCAATCGGCACCGAGTGTCATAGATAGAAAGTGGAAATGCCCCGCAAGGTAGTATATCAGATCGAATGGACAAGTCTGGCGGAGACGGAGTGTATATGTAACTGTTACGAACTTGCGCAACTCATTTGCTTGTATTGTGCCAATACGAGGTGAAAATTCTACATGTTACAGATTAGTTACACTCTTCGATACTAAGTTGTTTCTGTTACCTTGCTTTTGAACTTAACCTTATAGATGATATCACCACCAGTCGATGTGCCGCCACCGAAAGTTATCGAAGTTCGAGCGAACTCTAATAGTCCCGGCCTGGATATCGCTTACTACTTAATTAGACGGGCAGACGCAACAATGATGCTCTCGGTGTATGCAGCACGGCACAAAATCCTGTGGGAGGTTATGCGGATACGAGATAAGTGAGATAAGAGTTCTTTTTTATGAAGTATCTTTTTTATCATTTTATCATTTTTCTCTTTCCAGCCCCATCGGTCTGTGCTTGTTCTAAGATCCTACATTTTACAATGTTTTACCTGCGACCTTAAAGTTGCCCGTATTTACATTATCATTCATTATTACTGGACTAAAACTAAACTAGTTCGTTTGCTGGGCTCAGATCCATTTTCGCTTCCGCAGATCGTCAATCTTCTCCACGTGCGAACAACTGAGCAACTGAACAACTGAACAACTATACAACTACATAAAAATCTGATCATCAACACAAAACAAACCGAATCTTGGAAGCTTACTCAGATTGAGACTTGTTTTACAGGATCGATGTGTCAACACTTACACGTCTTGCATTGATCTTATCATCCGTTCTGTTCTGCGATGCGTTCAACTGATAAACAAGAAGTTACACAGGGAAGAACCTCAGCTCCCCTTCAAACAAACAAACTCTTTGATTCATCAATCCTGAAACATATCTGTGGATCACATCAAGATGTGCCCAGAGCCATACCAGATCTTTATTTATAGCTTCGTTAGTGCCATTGTATTCGAGTAGGAGCTGAAACTAATAGAGTTCGGTGCTCGGTCGTTTTGGTTTCCGATTCTATGCTCTCTCCAAATCTTTCATTCCTTTTTCTTCATCACAGCTCCAGAATCTAATGAAGAGCTTCATGGATCAACCAATGAGATTGAAAGTTCATCATTCGGTGTGTATATTATCCGCGATTTCAAATGACCAATTTATGAAGTAGTTGAAGTCTAAGGCCCCTTCTGCACGGGCAGGAACCTACGCACACCCAGCCTGCTGTTATTTTCAAGCCAAAGTCCATATCTAGTCAAGGTACAATCCAATAGTGCCATCTGCACAGGACGAAAATCATTTACTACCTGCTCGATCCCACGTTCTTTTCCTGATTCTGTATACCGCAAATTTGCGTCCCCACTAATTGCACACTAAATTTCGTATGCTGATCGAAGACATGGCTTCACCCGAGAAGAAGGAACGGTTATACGAGTTCCCTTATAATACAGAAGATTATGATTACCATTATTATCTAGACATTCCCTATGGATACGACGTTGAAACTTCGACTTACAACTCAGCATTAGAAACGGCGCAAGATTTTACCTCGTCAATCTACGAAGATACCTACGAAGGAAAGATGGAGAGAAAAGATAGCTTGGAGCTGGAAGCTTTGAATGCACGTTCTTTATATACTACTCCGGAATCGTCACCCATAGGACCGTCACAGATGGAAAGGCAAATGAGTACGAAAAGCACGAAGAGCTTTAAAAGTACGCCAGGGTTATTCAAAATGATGTCAATCAGGAATTTAAAGCGATCCCCTCCTCCAGAACCTCCATCAAAAAGTATACGAGATACCTACCCGGAAAACTTCGCAATGACTTCAGAGGAATCACTTGTTGCGTCTTCGAAGCCTTCGAGGCCATTTTCAGAGGACACACTTGCTTCGTCTCTGAAGCTCTCAAGGCCGGCATCAGAAGAAATCAAGGTACCAGTGGAAAAGAAGGAGCTTGCAGGCCCACCGGGTCCCCCAGGCCCTGGAGGGCCAGGTGGACCTGGAGGACCACCAAAGGAGATCTTCCCAGAGATGGATATGGAGAATAATTTAGTAGGATAGTCAGGACAAGATGATCCATCACATCCAAGGTAAGTTTGAATTGATAGTGTGTGGTGGTTACACCAATACTGACCCGAAAAAGGAATCTTACGGATAAAAAGAAATGGTTGATGCTGGCGTCTGTCAGTCTGATTACATTCTTGAGGTATGTTTACCTAATGATTACTTCATGTCGCATCTTGATTAACCGATTGTAGTCCTCTATCTTCATCGATTGTAGCACCTGGTATTACACTCATGAACAAAGAGTTTGGCACTACTTCCGATATACTAGATACCTTTGTTGTCAGTATGTTCATTTTTGGATTTGCGGCCGGGCCACTTGTTCTGTCACCACTGAGTGAGATTTATGGACGTCAACCAATTCTCATGTATTGCAATTTCCTATTGACAATCTGGTAAGTCTAACACTTGTCATGTGCTTGTCATTCAATTGAAACAGTGCTCATACAACCCCACTACAGGCAACTCGGATGCGCACTTGCTCCAAACATCCACCTCCTCATCCTCTTCCGTTTCTTTGCAGGCCTAGGAGGATCCGCCTGTCTCGCTATCGGTGGCGGTGTCGTTGCAGATTTATTCCCAATCCAGCAACGTGGTAAAGCACAAGCTATGTTCGTCATGGGACCACTCTTCGGCCCTGTTCTCGGTCCCGTGATCGGAGGATTCATCGCCCAACGTGCGGGATGGCGTTGGGTGTATTGGGTCCTCTTAATCGCTTGCGCCTGTCTCTCCGTCTTCTACGTGATCGTCGGAAAAGAAACATCCGCCCCCGTCCTCATCCGTCGCAAAACCGCCGCTCTTCGCAAGGAAACTGGAAATGAATCTCTCATATCCGCATACGATGCCAAGAAACCAGCTGCTGCATTGAAGCTCAAAGCGGTCCTCCTCACGGGTATCGCAAGACCCTTCCGCATGATGTTTTCCTCTCCTATCCTGCCTATGCTCGCATTATGGATGTCTTTTATCTTTGGGCTGATCTATCTCCTCCTCACATCCATCGCGCAAGTCTTTGAGCAGAAGTACGGATTCTCTATCGAGATCGCCTCGCTAGCATATCTAGGTCTCGGTCTCGGTTTCTTCCTTGGCATGTTCACAGTTGCCAAAACATCAGATCCTACCATCATTTCCTTAACCAAGAAGAACAACGGCGTATACCAACCTGAGTTCCGTCTCCGTAATGGTCTCTTCTTTGCTTTTTTCATCCCCGGTTCCTTCTTCTGGTACGGATGGTCCTCCTATTACGGCGTCCATTGGATCGTTCCGATTCTCGGGTTGATACCTTTCGGTTTCGGAACCATGGGTGTGTTTGCTGGTATTCAAACATACTATATCGATACGGGAAAACAATATGCAGCATCCGCCATGGCTGGTCTCACCGCCATTCGATGTTTGTTTGCGGCGTTCCTACCGCTGGCGGGTCGGCCATTGTATAATAATTTGGGATTGGGTTGGGGAAACAGTGTTCTGGGATTCATTGCGCTGAGCTTAATTCCAGCGCCCTTTTTCATTTATAAGTAAGGTGCGAAATTGAGAGAAAGATATCCTGTTAGAGTTGATTAGGTTTATTACGGGGAATGGCATGATAGCCACGGTTTTTATAATGGTTGGATTCCCTTCTCTATTGAATGTTGGAGTATGCACGGCGTGTATGATGGATGGTGTTAATGATTTGCATGAAGAGCAAATAAAAGTGTATACGAATGACGGCTCCACAGTACGAATACCCTCCTTAGAAGTTAGTCATGTTTGGTATCATTCGATTTGGTATTGGGGGAGCGAAAAGAAGTATTTTAATATAGTAAAATAGAACAATCACTTAATTTATCTCACGGTAAAAAGTTGAAAGTTGTGCAAGTGAGCAGATAATTTTTATACAAATAAAGTGTGAACGAAATCAAAGTCCATCATTGGTTTTCAGTCCTATATAGAAAGTGTTCTCACCCCACAATGGAATGCAATTCCTATTGTTTCGACAGGTGATTCTTGTAAGTGAGTCTATAAGATTTGATAATTGTCCCCTTGCTCATATCGCTGCTTGCGTCCCTACTGTCCAAGATCAATTGTGACTCCCAAAATGACATTCAAGTAGACGCGACCAAAAGTCTAGGATAAACTAGAATTGAAGGAAACCTCGATTGTCAAATTTACACCTGGCACAAGTTAGGTTTGTTGTCTTTTGATGTTTGTAAAACAACGCCCCCTGTGTTCCATCGCTACAGCTTGAATTTGATCTGGAAAATGACGAAAGTAATGATGGAGTATGATCGACATAGCATTGAGATATATAAGTTCATTTGATTCCGCCAAACAAGAAATATAGCCAACAACTCAGGCATTAGAACCATGGCATTTAAGATTGGATAAACGAAACAAACGATGAAAGTAAAGTAGCTTGTCCATATGAGATCGCAATGATCATCAAATATTGTCATTTTGTCTAAGCAAGCTTGCATCAGGAATGGCAACTTGCCTATAATTATGCTTTTCCCTGCACCATATAAACGCCATTTTATATCCCAAACTCCATTCCGTTTCAGCACTTCCAAGTACAAAATCCCCCCTAAGAAGTCGCAAAAAGCGTATCCTCATCTCTCAAATACTCTCCAGCATCCGCTTGTCTGAAACAAACAATACCGGTAGGATCCAATCTTCTAGCCTCCTGTGTGCTTCTTAACGTAACCCCAAATCCTAATGGTGTATCGTTCATACTGTAAACAACAACACCCTGATGCTCGGGACAATCTTCCGACCATCTTCCAACATGCGCTTTCACAATGTGACCACCGTAGAGGAATGGCATCTCTCCATTGGCTTTAACCCAGACCTTGTAACGGGCGTGTTCGGCGAGGATAGGAAGTGCGGTGATGTGAATGCGAAATTTGCCTGATTTTGTGAATTTTCCTGCGAGGGTTATGTTAGATGTGGTGGTTTTCGCAATGGTAGAATTGGAATACATACCAAGACAGATTCCTAATGACAACAACTTGTCTCTAGAGATAGAAGTCGCAAGGTTTGCGAGCGATAATCGTACATAATAACATCTTGATTGTTGAACTCGGAAGACATATCGATCAGCATTTGGGGTGTTGTCCAATGGCGCAATCAGATTCTTCAATGAGTTTCCTGTATAGCCTGCCAACTTGGCGAAGAGAGTTTGAGTTTCTGGTTCTGTAAGAGGACGCATCTTGGGTTTGTGGTGTTGGGATAATAATTGTTTGTGAAGTTTGCGAGAGGGAAGTTGAAGCTCTAGATTGCAGAGTTCCTATGAATTTTTTTTGGCGGACCTACTGATAAGGCTGAAAACTTTTTTTTTAGCTGATGAGCGAGCGGCCGCTTCGTGCCCGCTTCAGAATATTTTCTACAGAACCCTTGCAGGAACTTTTTTTCGAACGATAACTTTCATACAATTTCCTATCATCGATTGGTTTTTTGCGACATAATTAAAGATGGCAAAGGTACCAGCAGTCAAGAGGCGCAAGCTTACACCTCCGCCAACTGAAGGAGAAGATTCAACTCCGTCGACTTTAGAGAATGCGCCAAATCCGAATGCGTTTTTCAAGACGGCTTCGAAATGGAATTTAGAACAGGATTACGAAATGAGACCGCGCAAAGGAAAGAAGGAGAAGAAAGAAAGTACAAGATTGCCAATTAAGACCAAGGAAGGATTGGTTGAACAAGTAGAAGCGCCAGTTGAAGTTAACGAGGAGGAAAGTGATTTAGAATGGATCGGTGCGGATGATGTTGAGGAGGATGAGGAGCCCGAAGAGAAGGTCGAGAAAAAGCCTTCTGTGCCGATACGACAGCAGATTCTCGAAGCAAAGGAGGAATTGGCACGTATAGCATTGATGTTAAATGAAGATCCAGAAGAAAATGTAGGAGCATTTAGAGCCATAGCAGAATTTGGAAAATCGCACAACATTACGATCAAGAAATTGGCACTGGCTACGCAATTGGCTGTTTATAAGGATGTCATTCCAGGATATCGTATACGACCTTTATCGGAAGATAATATGGAAGAGAAGGTTTCGAAGGAAGTGCGAAAGTTGAGGGCGTACGAGCAGGCTCTTGTGGGAGGATATCAAGGATATGTCAAGGAATTGGGCAGGCTCGCAACTTCTGGAAAATCTCACAACAAGAGTGATGGCGGCGCAGGTCTTTCTACGGTTGCCATTTCTTGTGCATGCGCATTATTAGAAGCTGTACCTCATTTCAATTTCAGATCAGATCTATTGAAGATATTGGTAGGGAAGCTCAGTACGAGAAAGGTGGACGCCGAATTTGTCAAGTGCCGAGAGACTATCGAAACATTGTTCAAGAATGACGACGATGGAACCTCATCTTTGGATGCGGTGAACATTTTAACGAGAATGATGAAAGGGAGAGGATACAGAGTCGACGAAAGTGTATTGAATACCTTCTTACATTTAAGATTATTATCAGAATTCTCTGGAAAGGCATCAACGAATCATGTCGATCATGAGGAAGACAGTTTTGGAGGCAAGAAACTCAAGGAAAAGAGAGTATTCCGCACCAAAAAGGAGCGAAAATTGATGAAGGAACGAAAAGCAGTTGAAAAGGAGATGGTTCAAGCAGACGCAACGGTCAGCCACGAAGATCGCGAGAGGATGCAGTCAGAAACCTTGAAACTAGTGTTTGTGACATATTTCCGCATTCTTAAAGTTCGATCACCATCTCTCATGGGTGCCGTACTTGAGGGTTTGGCTCGATACGCCCATCTCATCAATCAAGATTTCTTCGGTGATCTTCTAGAAGCGCTCAAAGATCTTATTGGCCATGCCGAGACAGGAGATGATCTTGAGGAAACTGAAGCAGAAGATGAGAACTCCGAAACCTCTCGCAATCTCACCCGTGAATCTCTCCTCTGTATCATCACCGCATTCGCACTTCTAGAAGGCCAAGACGCCCATAAAGCTCAAGCCTCGTTAAGCTTAGATTTGAGTTTCTTCATCACTCATCTTTACCGCACTCTCCACGACCTATCTCTCAATCCTGACATCGAACTCTCCTCTAAATCTCTCCATCTACCAGATCCAAACGCCCCCTCAACAACCGACAATAAAGTCAACATACAAACCACCACCGTTCTTCTCCTCCGCTCGCTCTCCTCCGTCCTCTTACCGCCCCTCGATGCCCGCGCAGTCCCACCTCTCAGAATCGCGGCTTTCACTAAACAACTCATGACATGCTCTCTCCAACTACCCGAGAAATCAGCTACCGCAATGATGGCTCTGTTAGGCAAAGTTGCCAAGATTCACGAGACTAAGGTGAAGAGTCTCTGGAATACAGAAGAGAGAAAGGGTGATGGAATGTTCGATGGATGTAGTACTGAAGTGGAAGGAAGTAATCCAATGGCGAGCACAATCTGGGAAGGAGAATTGTTAAGACTACATTACTGTCCTGCGGTCAGAGATGGTATGAAAGTGGTGGAGAAGAATGTGATTGGGTTGAGATGATTACCTAGGTATTGCATAAAAAACTAAGTAGAGCGTCGATAATGTGTACGAGATGAGGTTGAAATAAATGCATATTTCTAAACCATTTTTTCATATCAGATATTGGATTGTGTCATGAATTTGAGGTTGTGAATTATTAATTGATACATATGCGAAAAATAATCTGGGTATATAGTTATACATGTTCGCAATCCCTCAATGCAATCTAGCCTAGCCATCCATTATCCCAGCATACCAGCAAGCTATAAGCTTCAACGCCGAAAATATACACGTCTTGTCTATCAATCTGTCGTTATCAAGGCGTCCACTCCCAATTCCCATTTCCGTCGAATTTGGAAATTTAGATAATGCCTCTCTATATCTTCCTCTAAACATAATCAGATCACTTAAAAATCCATACTCCCCACCCCTCATTCTCCACCCAAAGGCCCATCACATCCCATTCACAAACCCCCATTCAAAAACCTCACAACGCCCTCCCAATCACCATACTCGTTCCCCTCTCCCCCATCATCCTCTCCTCCTCCTCTCTCTCCCTCTCCCGTCCCAAAACCACAATCCTCCCCCCCTCCTTCCCATCATGCACATGACTTATCTGACTCAGCATCTGTGCGAATTTGCGATCCGTCGTCGCTTGGCTTTGCCAGTCTAGAGAGGTGAGTGCCGAAAGTGTGACCGAGAGTGCGTTGATGATTATGCTGGTTACTATTAGAGCTGAAGAAGTGGTTAGTTGGGGTTATGGGAGAGGGGGAAAGAGTGCGAAAAAGAGTGATAGACCTTTCATATCGGCTGCAGTAGTGGGTTTTAGAGATGCGACGGAGGATATGACGAGAGAGGCTACGGAGAGGATGACAGAGGCGTAGACGGAGAATCGTTTCCAGAATTTTGCGGTGACGAAAAACGGTTCCTGTTTGTGGGGTTGGGTTAGTATATATTTTTATAGGTTGTAAATCTGGCGATGAGGAGGAAAGACTGCTTCTTCATGCGAATGGAAATCAGAGATCCCCTCAACTTAAGTGGGTTGGGATCTCAATATCGTCGTGCAAGCCTTTTCGCTGTGCGATAATAGATAGAGACAACTCGATCTCTCATGTATCAACAGCATCATCCCTTCCCTTTCAAACGACCGCAAGCTTCTCGAAACCTTTCAATCCCCATTCCCAATTAAAACTCCTTCTCCTCACTATCCCTCCAAATCCCAGCACACCAATTCCCAGACGAAAATAAACAAACAAAACGTGACATTCACGTGCTGTCCACCCGTAACAAAAACAATAACAACAACAATAATAGATAAACCAGAAATCTAACAAACCTTAACAGGAAACAATCCCGACGCATCAAGAACCATAACATCGCTTCTTTTTGAATCCGAGGCCGTTCCCAAGCTTTGTGGCTTTACACGTTCTTTCCTCTCCAGGCGTGCCTCGAACATTTTCTCGGGAGGAGATATGGAGGTTACTGGTAGGTGCGATGCTTATCTTATCTTGTCTTGTTTGTCGGTAGTTGGGCTTTCTGGTGGGGTGGCGTTTCTTATGTGTCTGGCTGTCTGTTTGGCTGTCTGGGTGTCTGTCTGTATACGCAACGACTCGAATCAATAGCGAAAGTGATAGATTGATGTGTTGATGTGTTGATATGTTGATGGGTGAGATGAATATGGATAGATAGACAGACAGACAGACAGACAGAAACACCCGGACTATAACACAAGCAGCACAGAAAGAAATCGATGACGTGGATGCACGACTCCAGTACGATAGAGAGGAAAATGCACGCATGGAAATGGAAAAGCCAAAATAATCAAAGAGTTGCGGGCAAATTCTAATATGTGATTCAGAAGTCGGGTCGCGGATGCGCAGGTCGTGTGATGGGGTTGGTGGTTGCATGGGGGAGGGATGCTCGCTGCATGTTGGGGGTGGTTGGGAGCGTTGCGGATGGGTTGTGTTGTGTGGTGATGTTTATTGGTGCTGGTGCTGGTGTTGTGGGAGATAAGACAGAGTAGCGAAGTATTCTTTGGCCTTGCTGTATTTGTTTATGCGTCTGAATTGTGAGGTCGGTAGACGAGTAGTTGCTTGCTTATGATGTATGCACGAGATGCATATGGTATCGTGTATCTCATACTTTGCATTGAAAAGGTCCTTGCAAATTCAAGGTTTATCGATTTTTGGCTGTTTTAAATGGAAATGTGAATGTCATCATGCCGAAAATATGTATCTACAAGTTAGCAAGATGCGAGTGTAGTGGGACAACCATTAATAGATCTATTCCTACGGTATCGAAGTGCACACAAGTAGATATCTTACTTATGCTCTGAAAAGAGAACCAATCAATTTTCCTCCAGGCCATTACTTCCACCTTCNCCTTCCGCTCCCCCGCCTTCCTGCCCCGCCCCCGCCTTCACATTCTTCCCATCACCGTTTTCCCCAATCTTCTTCCACCCCATTCCCCACACAAACAACATAACCCCCGCCGCCAATCCCGCCACCAAGTAAAGGCAATGATTGGTCGCTAAATTATACGCCGTCACCACATTCATCACCTGATCCTTCGGTATTACATCATGATATGCCGTTGCAGGCGCCTCAACCACCAGCTGCGAATTCACCGTGGGCGCATATATCCGCAATCCGGATTTCAGATTCGCAGCGAAGATGGTAGATGCGAAAGTAAGACAGAGTGCTCCGCCGAGGTATTGGAAAAATATCACGAGGGTTTGTGCGATGACGATTTTGGTCCCGGTGAGGTTGTTTTGGATGGCTATTATGACCTACTTTTTTGCAGTGGGAGAGCTGGAGATGATAGGGGAGATGGTAGGAAAGAGGATGGAAAATACCATTTGCATTGATAGACCACGCCCGATTCCACCGATGATTTGATAGCCGATCCATTTCGACGCTGGAGTAGATGGTGTATAGGTGGATATCAACCATATCCAATCGCGGCGAAACATCCACCCACGATACTGAATGGAAGGTAGTAGCCTATCTTTTGCACTGCAGAAATGTCAAACACCAATTCCAATCTCAATCTCAGAGATGCGATGGGAAACATACCAGCAAACCCCAAGATGATCGCAAACAACATCTGCGACAGAATTCCCGGCAAAGTATATACTCCACTCATCGTCGGTTGTACACCCCTTACCCCCTGAAAATAAATCGGCAAGTAATAGCTCAACGTCAACATACCTGCCAGAAACAAAAAGTTCGTGCAGCAACACGTCCACACGACAGTATTTCTCACAAGGGATAAAGGAATTATAGCTTCATCTCCCGCGCGATATTCGCGGTAGAGGAAAAGAAGAAAATTGAAGAACGATCCGATGAAAAGTCCGATTAGGTGAGAAGATGACCAGGGATACCTCGCTCCGCCCCATTCTAGAGCGAGAAGAAATTGGATGGCGGTGGGAGAGAAGAGAGAGAAGCCTAGGAGATCGAGGTGTTGGATTCGTTGGAGAGGGGCGAGAGGGGCGAGAGTTAGAGCGGTGGGGTGGAGACGCTCTGGAATGGTGATGGAGAGGAGAAGAAGACTGACGAGGAAGCCGCATGGAAGATCGATATAGAAGCCTGGAATTGTTAGCCATTGTGGGATTTTCATCTTCAAGGTACAGAATGAAAGTAATAGTATTCTTGGTTCCAGATTGAACCCTAAAGAATAATCTTGGGAAAATAACCTCAGATGAGAACTCAAGACAACAAATGAAGGAGGCAACGCATTTCACCACGGAAACCCCCAGAAAACAAAAACATAAACATCAAACTCACACCATCTCTAAATAGCATACTGCGTCAGCGCGCTTTCAATCAAAGGACCCACCGCCAACGCCAACTGGGACGTCGAAATCATAAAACCCAAATAAACAGGCCTCTTCTGAATCGGCACCGAATGCGTCAAAATCGTAATCGCGCCATTCATCAAACCCGCCGAGCCCCTTCCCGCAACCGCTCGTCCAACAATCAACATCTTAGACGAAACGGCCGTTCCACATAACCAAGAACCGAATTCGAAAAGGAAGAAAAAGGAGAGGAATACATGTTTGGAGCGGAAATATGTGTAGATTTTCCTTGAGAGTGGTTGGAGTGAACAGTTGGTGATGAGGTAGGCGCTTCCGTACCAGCCTACGTCCGAGAGGGAGTGGAAGTGGTTTGTTATAAGGGGGATGGCCTGCAGTTGCGTTGTGTTGGATTAGTATTCGTACCTTTCGTTTCTTGTATCGGATATGTCTACATGTAAGTCATGTTTTGAAATCCTAGGATGAAGCGTACTTCATCATAAATCAGTATACCATCCCGACTTCAATTAAAATACTATTCCTACCCATAAGATAGCTACTTGGCCATCGTCTACACCCAACAACACCAGCTCCTAAATTCCTAATACATCTCCAACACAATCTTCAAGCTGGAGTATACAACCCTCTCATAAATCAAAGAAGAAGAAAAAAAGAAACTCACAGTAGCAACAATCGTCGTATCCGACAGCGCCAAAAACGTCGTAAGTGTAATCGCAGTCATGACTACAAAAATCTTATATCCAGAGATATATTCATGATTTTCCTCTTCTTCACCATCTTCATCTTCTTCTTCTCCATTTACTTTATCCACTTTATTCACTCTATCCACATCATGCACTGTTCCCATAATCACACTTTCTTCTTCCTCTGAGACTTTATTCTCGCCTACGCTCGAAATCGCATTTGCCGATTGGGGACTGTCGGGTTCGCGGTATGTAGTGCGGGAATTCGAATTCTCTCCTAAGACGTTTTCTGAAATTTTGCTAGGGGACATCGTGTGTGTTGAGGCGGAATTTGATGTTGGTTGTTCATCTTGTAGATATTGGAATGACTGATCTGATCTGTGTATATATATGCATATATTTGTATGCTGACGATTCGGAGAGATTTAACGGTGATTGATTACCGATGATGCGAATCCACTGCCTATACACATATATACATATATACGCACAACAAAACGAGAATGATAACCCAATCAAAAAATAAGCAAATAATAAGAAAATAGAGTTTAACGAGAATGTATCCCTATACATATTTATAACATTACAAAATGTAAGACGAAACTTCAAAATCTGACATGTATCCGGGGATTTTTGGAAAAGAAAATTCCCGAGCTGATTTTTGATTTTTGGGTGGAAACTCAGAGGCTTTACTTTTGTGTCAGCGAACATGCATATGGTAGGGAATATCGCTTCTTCTTATAGATGGCATGGATTGGAATTTTGGGTATCTATATAATTATAGTTACCTAGGATTAGAATGGCTCGTTGATAGGTGTATTGAATGCAGATTGAATGGACGTTTAGTTCTCGGTTGATGGGTGGAGTCGTTAATTATGTCGACATTTGAGGTGTTTGATACTTTTAGTTAGATGTCCATATCTTCTCTGTCGTATAGGTTTACAAAAATTCAGAATATAAAAAACGCTTGATTGGGCTTATCTGTTCTCTCGAGATATCATAAAGTACACGCAGGTTGAGATGAGAAGCTCGATCCCTCGAGTCCAGTTTTTGGACTTCGTTCAAATGCTATGCTATATTACATGTACCCTTTGCTTTCAAAATTCTTGGAACGTCTAAAAAGAATTCGCTATCCTCAGCGTCATGTTCAAAGTTGAACTGGAGCCGGTACACTCACCTGGTGATTCATAATATCAAACTGATTCCCCCAGGTACCAAAAACATCCTGCCACCATCCATCGTCCCATAAGTCCTGTCCCGTGTCCATATTAAATGTTGGGGGCTCGAATGTTTGACCCTGAGTGTGATATATAGGTTCCGTACCCATATTTCCGTTTCCGTTCTCACTCCCATTTACATTTGCAAACTTGTTACTTGACGCATTACTCGAAGCTTCCCCTGCTACCTTGGCATCCCACCAAGTCTTGATCAATCCAATTTTCTTCGAATTAGAAGTGTAAATATCAACATCATCTACCTTAGCCAATCCAGCATCCAGACCAGCTTCACTTTTGACATTTTCCCATGTCTTCATAATTTGATCTAGAATGAGCGAGAGATCGAGTTGTTGACGCACAAGTTGGATATCCCATTGTGGATCTTCGAATACTGATAGACGATAGAGAACCACCATGCAATGCGCCATATGTGTGTAGATTGGGAAAGTGAATGATGTGTGATCCCTACATGGTGTTGAAAAATAGAGTTCAAACCATGATTTTACAGATTGAAAACACATGCAAAGGGATTCCAAGCGTTGGGAGTCCGGGATGTCAGCAAGGTACTCTTTGGAGAGAACAATTTCGTGTATCGTTAATTCAGTGTTATAAAGATGCATCAGAAAAGTACCTATGTGTGATTAATTAGTATTAGTTATGCTTGGACAACTTTCATTCGTTCACATACAGTTTTCTCGAACTTCATTTGGAATCTGTTGTCTGAATGTTTCCATTTGATTCTTCAAGGCCTTTAGATAGAAAATAGCAGGTGCTTTAAAAGCGGTACTCCCATCGCCTGTTGTGTCATACCACGGAGCGTCCTTCACACGCTCTTGAATAAGTTGCAAGCGGATAATCTGAGCCATCAAAATATCGTGGAGAGACTCAGGCTTTTCCGAGAGTATCTTCAAACATTCACCTGCGTACGGTGTCCATCGAAGAGTGTCAATCTTTTGGACATATAACGAAAAGCTAAACAAAGTCAGACACGCCCCATAAACCATATCGAAAGAACGTACCTAGAGCTTAGAGAGTACAAGCAAAGTAAAGCTCTTTTTTCTTGCTGCGATCCAACTACAGGTATAAATGGTTTCGGACATCCTCGGGCATCAAAGTTCAAGAGCAAATGCGGTGCCTCTTTCGGTTGTGCTTTGTTTAATCCGAGATCAAATACTATCCCCATAGCAAGTTGAATCATACTACTCCACTAAAATACAATGGGTTAGAGAGTATTTGATACTGGAAAAGTTGTGTATATAAACAAAGATGACTTACTACTGGTCTCTGTTGGTAATGACATTGGCTCCTACTCAATATTAATATCAACTCTCAACCACAACATTCAGCTCACATACCATGCAATATAAGTTAATAATCCCCACAGAAGATCAAGATTGCGCTCGCCGGAAATGAGTAGTTTTTGACCTAAAAGCTGACGAATATGCATCCCCAATGCTATTTGTTGTGAGGTCCTCTTTGCTGTAGCCATTACAATAGCCAGCCACCAAAATGGATTTTCTTTCTTAAATTCAAGGGCATTTGTATCTGATGATATGACCATGAATGGAAGGTATTTTATCGAATTAGTTCGAAAGTAATATAGTGCATTCTCTTCTTCTGCCGGAGACAATTCTAGGCCAGATGGAATTAGAGACACTGTTGGTATTGCCGTGGGTATATCGGTAGCGCAACAATCACCACTAGTATCACGAAGAGGTCTTTCACACGCTGGCCCCGGTAGAGGCGGATGAACAGGGATAGAATTCAAACTGTAAGAGCTATTGGTGGAAAGTTTTATGTCGAGAGCTGCAAGTCCTCTTACAGGCGGATTGCCAACGTTTGATCCAGTCTGGTACTCGAAACATTGAGTGTCACTCCTAGGATCCGATGACACACTATGATTTGAGACCGTTGAAGAATGGGAGGTGTTCTGATCTTGAGTGGCTGCAGTCAAGAATGAAACTAGCCCATCAAGCTTCTGCTCGAGCTCGGCAGTTCTCGCAGCTGCGGTTTTCTTCGCCGGCTTTCGCCTCTTTGTTCTGGTGATCGGTTGGCAATCCTTCGCGAGTCGATGGCACCTAGAGGACATCAGTTTGTTTCTTAATCAGTCTAGTCATGTAAGGTCCGAGAGAAAAAAGACTCTAGATTACAAAGTATCACACCCTTTCTAAATCAATACAAGAATTTCAAAAATGTTGTGCTGTTCAAAGGCTGCAAATCTTCCATTTCAATACTACCATATCCGAAACAACAACAGGCGATACGGTTTCCATATTTGAGAATCGACATATTGACTCGACGTTCTGACAAACATAGACGGAATTGGTACATGCAGAAGCGAATCTACCAGCAATCCCAAGACCATAGAAGCGGGATAGAATCACGTGATTCAATTCTACATACCTTTCACAAGAAGCAACACCATTCCTTTCTACGCATTTAACCTTGGCTTTCGCACAATTGACACAAGACTTTCCATGTCTCGATATCTTCGGCGTTACACTGTTCTGCACAGGAGACGCCTCCATTTTCTTAGCACTACGAACCGGCAAGTCGTTGCACCAATTAGGAGGGCGAGTGAAGTGTACACGAACGTACAAAGACGGGGAAGAGAAATGGTTTCGGAATTTGATATCCGATGTCTTCTATTGTACGGAGATTGAGAAGAAGATATTGGAATTGCTTGGAATGGGAAGTTTGTTGTATATTCGAACAATGACAAATCGATTTGGGGTCTTTTCAATTATCAAGCGGAGTTTAGGCTCGTTTTGAAACTCCGTATCCGAAATGGAGACGGACCTTCCATTTCATCGAAACATTCTTCATTGGATGTGCTTACCCCAACAACCTCCACACAGAGAATAGTTTAATCATGCTTATATTTCGACATACGATTTGTGATCATCATCCTCTTATATTAGTCATCATCGCTGGCTGATTAGACTAAACTCTTTTGAACGGGATCGTTCAGTATGATCTCATCACTGTGCTTGAGGAAGATATTAGGTATATATGAATGAGTTGAAGCTTCGATTCAATGCACAGCAGCTGGAAAATCAAATAACTTTTCATTGCGATCTACAAAAAACCAAACATGGACAGCAGAACTCCAAACTATCCACAAGTCAGCCAGCCAATTCCCTTGCTCCTGCAAATATGCCAAACCGCGCAAAAGCATCAATACAAATATACAGCCTAATATAAGCTCCCTTCAGAACCATCCATCAACCACTACCAACAACCTCCCCAAACCACTGTCTCAATACACCTGCCAACACACCTGGCAATTCTCCTACATCTCCTACTACAACATAGTATCTAAATGGGAAAGTATCTAGATATCTCTCAATCTTTACTTCACTTCTTCCTGTCATCTCATTATTCACAAACTTAGCTTCCTTAAGATCCAACACACTTTCTCCCTTCTTTTTAGTTCTCACATCATCCACAATCACAAATACCATCAGAATTCTTTCCTCTTCCGCTTCTCTCAATAATCTTCTGATATTGTCGTGTTCAGAAGAACTACAAACACCATCTGAGATGATCAAGGAAATTTGCCAAAGATCCGCTGGAGATGACGATGCCTTCTGTCTTGCGGTACGGAACAAATTGATACTCTCACGGATGAGTCTTGTAATATCTGTTCGCGATTGCTCGAATCCGAAGTTCTCAAAGATAACAGGTCCAGCCTCAGAGCTGAAGGGCACATCAAATTCATGTGCCACTTTAACGTTCTCTCCAAATCCAACGACACATATCTCACCAACCTCAAGCATAGCGAGAGACCTTGAGATCATGACTAATGTCTCCATTGCGAGACTTCCAGAGCCGGATTCTCCCATGGATTTGGAGTCGTCGACGGCGAGCATGATTTGGTAAGAACGCTTGGAGGGAATACTGCGACGCATCCAGATTTTATCACGCTTAAACGAAGAGGCAATGTAAGGAATGATTCGCTTGATGTTAAGACGTTTACCAGTACGGAAATCACCTCGCATTTTGGTTGCCAATGTAGGAGCGAGGATTAATCGGAGCTGCTCAGTCAGGGAAAGGGAAAGTGGACGCGTGATAGATTCGTAATGAGTCCATTGAGCGCGAGCTTCTGTTGCAGATCGAATGGAAACAGTGGTGCTAGGATCAAGATGGGTGTTATCAAGCTGGGTATCAACCTCTTCAATCTCTTCATCCATATCCTCGTTGGCTTTGGCGTGAGTATTGTCGTCCATGTTTTCGTCCATATTGTTATTGGCTTGATGGATAGAAGCACCTGCTCGGCCTTCATACGCGTTGGAGGGTTCCTTCGGTTCTAGAGTATCATCTTCGAGATCCATAACATCTTCATCAATGGCATCTTTCTCAACTTCATCTGGCTGGAACATTTCTGGCATATCTTGAGTTTCCGGATCGACAGCCATAGAATCGTCAAGAGCATGAGCTTGCTCCTCTGTAGCAGTGCCTAAAGCTTGAGTGTCCGCTTCGGCGTCCTCATCTTGCAAATGTTGAAACTCATTGCTTTCTGTTCCCATATCAATGTTCTGATCTTGAGCTTGATCTTGTTGCTCGGTAGGCTCTCTGATTTGAGATTGTTGACGATGCCATTTCTCGAGCGCATCTCCAAGCTTCTTGAATGGCTGAGGAGCAGAGCTATTTTCAGTATCATCTTGTGTGTTCTGTGGCGCATCACCTGCAGCTTGTCGACCCTTTTCACCATCTTCGGCAGCTGATTGCTTGTTCTCAGATGAGTCTCCACCTTGGCCACCATCATCTCTTTGAGCCTTGCTATTGGAATCGGCATTTTTATCGGCTTCATTGTCGTCCTGATCCTCGCCGACGCCTTGAACATCACTGGGAACAGCATTCTCGGTATCGGCTGTTGCTTCATCCTCGCGATCACGCAATAACCCTTCCTGATCTTCTGGTTGTTGTTCTTCTTCTGGTTCTTCATCAGCTTTCTCGCCGGCCTCTTCAGTCTTCTCTCCTTCTTCATCTTTTTCTTCATCCAAATCAATAATATCCATCTCATCACCCATATCTTGATCTTCCTGGCCATCGGCATTCTCGGCATCCGCTTCTTCTTTCCCATCATTCGCGACTTCATCTGTTTCTTTGGCCTCGTCTTCCATATCAGGAAGATCATCCATCCCGTCGTCCATTCCATCATCACTGCCATCGCTCCCCTCTTTCTCTTCTCCATCCAATTGCATATCATCAGGTAAGTCCAAAGCATCACCTTCATCGGCATGGGGGTCATGCTTTTCTACATCATCTTGTTGTTGAACTTCCTCACTTTGCTCAGCTCCCGCCATCTCCTCCTCATCTTCTTCCCCATCATTACCCTCATCGCCCTCTCCAGATTCCTCTTTATTTTCTTGAGCAGCGACTTGTTCGTCTTTTGAAGCTTTTCCTTTCGATTCATCCCCTTCTTGATCTTTCTCAGCTTGCTCGTTATCACCATCCCACATCTTCTCATCCACTGCATTAGGATCCAAATCGTCCACATCTCCAGCTTCCTCATCCATCTCATCGCCATCTTTCTCTTCATCTCCCGAGCCTTCCTCGTCTTCTTTCTCCTCAGCTTCTCCCATTTGACCTTCCATCTCACCATCAGCCATATCAACTGCATCTTGTTCATCTTCAATTTCTCCTCTCTCTTCTTTGTTTGGTTCTTGAGCCAATTCATCAAGATCTTCATCTTCCCCAATATCTTTACTTATATCCTCAGCACCTTCTCCATCGCCCAGTCCAGTTCCTCCTTCTAATTTCTCGGTCTTGCCATCTTGAGCATCTTGTTTTTCTGATGGTGTACAGAAACCTTGTGATGCAATTTGTGTGAAGGTCTTGGCAAGAACGTATGAAGTCTTACATGTTGAACGATGTAACGTGGCGTATCGAGTAATACTTTCTTCCAATGTGTTGCAGTATTGTTGGATGATAGGAAGGGCAACTGCAAATATAGCACCGGCGCTTCGACTAACATTGTCATCTGCAAGGTTGAGACATTGAAGGATAGCAAATGATTGCTTAATTTGCCCAGCAATATTGTCACAGTGGAGAGCTTTAATGCTGTTTACGAGGGTAGTATCGCTCTTGAGAAGCCAGCCTTGATCTTCAGTTGACGTCGGGAGATCACTGATGGATTTGTGATATTTCTCCATGGCGGCTAAGATCGTGTTGCAAACAGCGGAAAGCTTCTGGTCAAGATCTTCCAAACGGGCTTTTGTAGGAACTGCTGTAGCCGATGATGAGTCAATGACAGTCCAAGGTAAGATCTGATCGAGGACGAAACCTAGGTCTGGACGCTGCTCGATGAAATTGCTCAAATCAATTGTTAGCTGCTCAGTGGCATCATTGATAGCCATCTCGAGTTCTAGGCGTTGAGTTGACACGATTCCAGATGGTAGAACAGATGACGAAGACCATCTGGTCCGAAGATCAACGAATATATCTTTCCACGAGGACAAGCTTTCCACAACTGGTTTAGCGTCAACCTTTCCAAGTTTTGCATGCGTGTTGACAAGCTCTAGTCCAACACTCAGAATGTTGGGCAACCACTGTAGGACATTCTCGTGGTTAGAGATTGTACTAGCCGTCTTGAGCTCATATATTTCCGGAGTCCAAAGTCCCTTCACCATTTTGATGATATTTTGCAAAACCTTCATGTTTGTAATTGCATTTGAGAGACTGTTGCGTTGGTCCAGGAGAACTTGCAACAAGCCTTCCAAGAATCCAGTACTTCTTGCGACCTCTGCGCCGCTTAGATCGTCAGAATGTTGTCTTGATGCCTCTCTTACTCTTGGAGCAAGCTCCACTGTCTTATGAAAGTAGTACTCTGGGTCTTGAGAGCCGTTTGGAGAGATGTAATTCGTGTTGGCCAGGACAAGAGACAATGAGTCTTGCTTGGCAAGTGCGTTGGCACCCAAGTTGTATTTGATTCCCATTTGACGAAGATCTTTCAATGTATCTGCAAAGAGTTTGCGCTTTTGAGATTTAAGATGTTTGACAGTATCTTTGTTGTCTTCCGTAAGGATTGACGGGGTGGCCTTTTGTAACTCCGAAGTTGACGTGATGATGTTCTCGAGGAATGACTCAAGATAGCTTGATCCATCCACTGAAGACCCAAGCAATTGACTTTTGTCAACCATCATACTGACAGTGTTGGATACATTGATAAATCTCTTGGGCTTTTGTGTCCAACTAGGAACCGTGGAAGCACATAATGCGAGGGCAGATTGGTCGACAGTAGGGAATTGTGTTGGGGGGAGGTATCTGATTTCAGCTTCATTGGCAGCCACTTCATCAGGAAGGCCTTGCTTGATAAGTGTGCCCATAGGTTGGCCAAGAAGTGCTCTGTACTTTCGAACAATTTTGAAAAGCTTATGATGAGATCTCTTGGCACTGTCGCGTAAAGCAACAATATTTGTGTCTTTCCAGCTTGCAAGAAGTAGCACATCACGCATGGCTTTCTCTAGTGATACTCGACCCCTCTTCAAGCTATCCTCTACTGACTTTTCGTACCTCGAATAAAGAGCAATGAAATTGGCCAGAGCGCTCCCGATTATAGACAGGTTTGGATAGTCCAATACTAGGAGATCAACGTGTTTTTCTAGTTGCTTCAGCAACTTGAGACGTTGCACATATTGACCCATTATGGCTGTTGAGAAATAGCTCTCAAGATCTTGAAGGAGCTTTTGGGCATAAGCTTTGAGTTCTTCAACAGACTCACATATTGAGAGTGGGCCCGCAACAATGGTCTGGTATGCGACGAACCACCAGGATCTTGCATCGTCGTCGCACTGTTTGTTCTCCATGTCAAACAATTTCGCCCATGTTGATAATTCAAGACGACGCCAATTTACTATTGTAGCGGTCAAGTTGTCGTATAGAGGGAGTGCAGAATTTGCACGACTGGCCCATCCACCGAATTGCCATTCGTGCATGAAGCTATGGACTTTCTCTACCTTGGTGATGATCTTCGCAAGTGGCTCTGTGTGGCGGAATTGAAGCAATTCTTTACATGAGACCATGACATCTTCAAGGGGTTGCATGTGAGCAATCTCGTCCACAGCTTGGAGTTCTCTGAATCTTGTCTGCACTTGATGAATCAAACTGACCAACTTGCGAGTCTCCGGAAGATTTGCGTCGGTGTAAAAATTGTAATTCTCGGCTACTGTGGCGGAAGAACTTAGAGCGTCAATCTTATCACTTAATAGCAACATCGAGCCTGGAAGAAGAGATTTGATCCTATTCTGATCCCCAAATCCAGCGTCACTTCCATGGAGTTTGCCCATCTGAGTAGAAATGTGCTTGATCAACGACATTATACTTTCAGATGGTAATGGTCCACCCAAGAATATATCACCATGCACACGAGCTAAAGAGACAGCAGTATCTCTGACATTTTGCTGTTGTGGTGTAGCACTTGACGCGCTTATCTTCTCTTCATCATAAGAGGGAAAAAGCTCATTAAATTGTTCTTGGTCGATCTCGTCTTCATCTTCAGCACTTCCGCGGAATCTGTACAAACCAGACCTCGTTTCTCCCTCAAGTCGGTCGGCGTCGAGCTTTTTGGTCCATTGCTCGTAACATGAATGAATAGACATAAAGAGTGATTCACGAGTTTGTGGATCTAGGGAATCAACACTCTCAATTGTCGTAGTAGTAGCCATCAATGTCAAGTACTCCAATGGCTGACCAGATACGATCTCTTCATCGATAGACTTAGGTGTGCCCCCCAAGAATGGTGTTGCTTTACTTAGAGCCAAAGCCGCCTTGCTGTTATTTGATGGATCCTTCGATATGAGTGCAGCCATGTACAATCCTATTTGAAGACAGCGAAGAATATTTATCACAGGTGTGGTAAGATCGCTATATGCATGGAAACGTTCCGAAAGACGACGTATGATTTGAAGGACGTTGTTCTGAATGAGCTTAATTTCGTTCAAGATATCTTGATCGTCGTTTATCAAATATTGATAGATTTTCGACGTGATAGCAGGTGAGGGCAAAACAACTTTCAAGAGGTTCTTGAATTCACCTTGAAGCTTGTCCAACTCGGAAACTGCTGGCCGATAAACTTGCTCTGATGCCTCTGGAGGGGCACCAATTTCTACTATATCTTCTTCAAGAAGTTGGCAGCGGAGATTTGATTTTTGGCCAGAGAAGAGACGCTCGAATTTCTGAAGGGCATCGAGCTTATTTTGCAACTCCTGGATTACTTCTTCGTGCCTCTGTTGCTCAAGTCGCTGTCTCTTGTCGGGATCAAACGCTCGATCTGGGACGTAAAGGGAAATGCAGCCCACAGCAAAATGAACCCACGCTAGAGCTGAATACTGCATATTATCTTTAGGCGACTTAATTGCAGCTTCCATGGCAAGAATTGCCTTTTCAATATCAGAATTGATATCTGTATCAATCAGCAGCTGGCCATTGAAATGTTTCGCTTGGTGAGCGGAAACCGCTTCATAAAAGTTGTGTAGAGTGGTTGTGTGCCAGGCTTCAGTAACATCCTGCGAAGCAAGAATTTCTTTTCTGTTCAGATAATTATTTAAACTTTGATCACCATGTGCGCCAATAACTCTCGACGCGAGATTAGAAAGAACTTGATTGATAGCTACCAGTTGGCTGCTGGACAATATTCCACTAGACTTTGCAAGCTTTTCTGCCATGACAGGCAGCTCGGACTCGAGCAACCTCAGGGATTTGAGGTCAACCTCGCTGATAATGTTCATTTGATGCAGGAAATCAGTCGAAAAGTTGCCTGCAATAGGTTGAAGGCCATGATTGCCAGACCACAGATAGTCAATATTTTGTAGCAGCCATGAAGTTGTGCTTGATGTATTCAGACGCATTTGTGATGTTATTGGATGATCGGCGAGAACAACAGTATCGACGTCTACCATATCACTAGCTTGCTGATTGGACGCCAGAGCTGCAAGAACTTGAAATTGCCTCAGAGCTTCGAATTGGTCATGTAAGAACGGACGAGGACTTTCCTCCTCAGAATTAACACTCTTTTCGAGGGATTCAATCTCCGATGTCAAAGTTTGAATGAGAGCAGCTCCATCCACATCCGAGGATAGGAGGAGTTGATGTGCTTTCACGAGGGAAGTCATAATACCTCCAAGCTCAGCGACTGAGATTGAAGCTTTCCATCGTAGAGCATCGAATCTTACAGCCAATTTTTCCATCTGATCCATAATTTGCATAACTTCAAATTTAGTAGGAACCATAGGACGGAGTTGCTTCCAGAGTGACTCCATGCTTAGTCCTGTCGTCAACTTGAATCCAGAAGCGAAGCTTGTTTGTAATTCTGAGACAAAGATTGTGATTAGAGAGTTCTGCTCATCAAACAGTGGGTTATTCTTGATTAGTTCTTCCATGATTGTATTTCCAATTGCCAAATGGGACTGGAATGTCGCTTCTTCAAAGGTCGACGCAGTAACAAGATTGAAGGTACTCCACCAATAGCGGATTAGAGAAGTAATAATTAGCTTTCGAAACTAGATTGGAATTAGAAAGAACACAAGCAAGTGCAACGGTGTTTGCCTGAAAACTTACCTTGCAATGATCATTTGCCGTAACGTGAGCATTTAGATAAGAGTTGATAGATTGAAGTGTATGCATCAAAAAGTGAGAGACTCGTAATGTGGAGTCCTTTGCTACCGAAGCTACTCTGTCACTGACCATGGATCGTTGGAGGCGGTTCATTTGGGAAGGCTTGAGAGTTTGAACGACAGATTCTTGTTCTTGGTGGGCCTCTAATGCAGCTGCAATTTGAAGTTTATACTCTAGGCATGCTGCAATCCAATGAACCTGCAATTCATTTGAAGTAGATTGCAGTAATGGCACCAACGGCGAGTTTTGGAGAGGATGGATGATCTACATATATTATTTGCGCTATCAGTACATTGTTTAACTATGAATGGGACTGCACGGTCACTAACCTGTGCGTCACTGAAGCCTGCGGGTAACAAGGTCTTCTTCGCAACTTTATTCAATAAATCTCCCACTGCATTTCTCAAATCGCGGCTATCTTCGGACTGGTATAACTGCATATATTGTCCAGATATTTTCGACAACCTCGCGGTAGGTATCCCCTGTTGCTCAAGATTTTGGGCCACGCTTTCAGCATATCTTGTAAGAAGTGGTAAATCGGACCAAGCTAGATTATCCAGTGCAATGCGGTTAATAAGATCTGCCTGGGTAGGATCTAAATATTGAAGGTCTAGAACTTTTGACACCTGGCGATATCTTTGAAGTGTGGCTTCTGGTCGAATGGAGAATTGAGTGCCGGAATTAGGGTCGTTCTCTGACGAGAGCGGCTCCAGGAAAATCTCCACAGCACGATTTCGCATAGCTCGCGATAGCTCACCAAATCGAGGATCCATGGTTAGGAAAATTCTGAAATCGGCATGTGGCTTGACAATTTTTGGCTCTCCATCTGGTCCACAATGTTCATTGATACTAAGAAATCCATTTGGTTCAAGTAGCGAATTAAGTCTGTCCAACACGGAAGCACTGCATAGATTAGCATTATCAAGCACCAACCACTTTCCTTGCTCCAATGCCTTGATCAAGATGCCATCCACCCATTCAAACCTGGCATTCTCAACGGCCATAGGGCGACTTGCAAAAGTTTCGCACGTCTCTGCCAATGCTCCAAATTCTGGTAAAGAGCTGGTTTGTTCCAGTTTTCGAAGATGGAGAGAAATTTCCTGGAACGAGAAAGAGGAATTTGTGGTATCCTTTCTTAAAATATCAAGAACTTTGATTGCATCTTCGGGAATCTGTTGGGGAATTGTGCTGAGTATACGACCTTCCATAAACTCGAGAAGCTCTTGTAAAAATTTGCTGGCAGCCCGTCGCGGATCGACTTGTTCAAATCCACCTACTAGATCCATGGTATCGATGTCTGCGTTCAATGGGAATACCGTGAGAGATTTACCACTAGCAGCCGCAACATGCTCAAGAAGTGTAGACTTTCCGGAGCCTGATGATCCGACTAAAATACAAGGTAGATTTTGTTGAACACACATGATTAGTGACTCCAACTCCGGAAGACGATCAACAAGGTCAACTTGTGGAAATGCCGTGCGTTGGTAGAGTGAATGTCTTGGCATATATGCTATTCCTACCTGATACGCGGTTGGGCTCATATTGTGATAGAATTGACGGAATGGCACATCTGAGCCAAAAGCCTGCGCAAACACTCCATCCAACTCTTCTCTGTCTCTGGTAGTTCTAAAACGCTGTCGAAATATTAAATTCAAGAAATCGGCTGGACCTCGATTAGCAAGGAATGGAGCTGACGACGTCAACAAGTGCAACCATCGAAGGATATCTCGCAAGTTGAACTCCCAAGGACCGCCTTGGGAGCCAAATTTCCGCTTGTGTGCAATCTCGTCTTCTAGTCGTGTGACGAAATCGATAATGGTTGTAATTAATTCCTGTGGCATGGAAGGGAAATTATGCTGGCAAATTAGCTTCATATCATCATCTCTAAACACATCAGCATAGACAACAGTAAATCGATTAACAAAAGAACTAGGGAGACCCTTTCTGCCGCCACCTTGGTGATGAGGATTTTGAGCAGCAAAAACAGAGAAGTTCGGATGGCGTTTGAACGTCTGGTCCAACTCTGAGATGTAGACCTCTCCACGGTGATCAAGACAAGCATTTAGACCTTCAAGAACCGACTGGGATGCAAGATTCATTTCGTCAAGAAGTACCCATTCCCCTCGCTGCATTGCTTGAAGAAATGGAGCATCACGCCACGCAAAATGTCCCGCTTCGGCACCTTCAACAGGAACATCTGATCCAAACAAATCCATAAGGTCAGTCTGCTCTGACAAATTGATACGAGTCAACGGTCTATTACATGCACGTGCCAATGCTGCAATCAAGGTCGTCTTGCCAACACCGGGGCTACCTTCGATAAGTATGGGCTTCTGAACTTGGAGAGCACGAAGTACCCGCATGCCGTTGAGTTTTGTCGTAGGTGCATCAAAGGCAAACCCTGGGTCGCTATCAGAGCCAGCCTGTTTTGGAACATGGAAGCCACCCATAGATATATGACTGTTCTGGTCTTGGAATTCTATTGGTGTAAAGTATATGGCATTGACATCGTGGTTGAGTAAAGCGCTCAATTGGTGGAGACATTTTGCACGTTCCTCATGAATTGTTTCTGGATTAATTGCCAAGAGAGCAGCTGGATTTGCTCCAAGGGTGTCAATATAAACCATAGCCGCACCATGAAGAACAGCGTAATGAGGATTGGTAGTTGAGCATTCATTCATGAATTTGATCCATGCCAAGATATCACGAACAGATATTGAGGTCGAGGATGTAGACCGGTATGTTTCACCAAACCATTCCGCAAACTTGACCATGGGCTCCGAAAATTGTTTCATCTTGGGATCTAATTTGGCTTCCACAATTTGTATGACATCTGCATGATCTGATAAGGCTGGAACCCAGATTTCCGTGAATCTGTTGCGAAGAGCGGGTGATAATTCCCTCTTACCGTAATCACCCCCAGGATTCATAGTTGCGAAAAATTGGAACCCGTCAGCAGCCTGGACAAAAGAGTTCTCTACGCCCTTCTCTGCGAGCAAAATTGTTCGATGTGACTCCAAGACGGAGTTTAATCTCTCCAACACTGAGTCGTCTGCAAGTGATATTTCGACAAGTAAAAAGAACTGTCCTTCTTTCAATGCTTGCACGAGACTTCCATCAGACCACTCAAAGAGTGCCTTGGCCTTGATTTGATTGAGTTGAATTCGCGATGACAGATCAATTGGTATGTGAGAAAGAGTTGTTTCTGGAAGAGATTTATATGTGGCCAGCAATGAGTCTAGGCTCTCGGAATCGGATTGACCTTGACCAACCCCATCCAAGGACTGCAGAAGATCTTGTTTAAGCTGCTCCAAGACAGCGGCTCTGTTTCGCACTGGTCTTTGAGCTCCAATCAGATCTCCTGTCTCTGTGTTCTGATGTGCATTTACGATATGAAGAGTCTTTCCAAATGCTTCAGCTAGCATCTGGCACACTGTAGTCTTACCACATCCGGTTTCGCCCACAAGTAACACAGGCTCATTATTGCGGAGAGCATGAGAAACTAAAACATAAAGCCTGCGCATTGCCTGCGTCCAAACTACACCTTGCGAATTTGTGGTCGAATTGTAGGCTTTGATCTCTGCAAGATTGTTGCTGTAAAGATCATCTATATCAATTTTGACCTTCATGACTTTCTCAATAATTTCCTTGACAGCTGCTCTCTCTTCCGAATTGCGGACACGTTCGGCAAGTAGCATGTACCCATTAGCGGCAAGCTGTTCCCTATTGTCAGCATCTCGTAGTGCCCATCGGAAAAGATCACGAAGGGTAGCGAAACTATCCTTCTGTTCGAAAAGACGTGTAGATTGCCTAAGGCGTGAAAGCTCCTTGTATACTGCGACGATTCTTCGGCAATCTGAAGGTGCAACCTTTTGACTTCGTTTTTCAAGGATAAAATCGAGTTCGTCTTCTGGAATGTCATCAAAGTGGAGCTCAAGGAAACGGTTACGAAAAGCCCTAGATAGAGTTTTACGACCGCCATAAAGTCCTGGGGGATTCTGTGTTGCGAAGAGCATGAAGTTCTCATGTGGGCGAACAATCTCCTGCGTTTCTGGGATGAGAAGTTCACGATTGTCATCCAAAAGACGATTAAGTGCTTCTAAAACATCGGTAGGGGCCAAATTGAGTTCATCGAGAACAATCCAATGGCCTTGACGAAGAGCTTGAACGAGCAAACCTTCTTGAAAGCGCAGCTTTCCGTCCGAATCGGAGACGTAAGTGCCCAAGTACTCTTGTAGATCAGTATGTTCATGATTGTTGATTCGCACAAATTTGTTTCCGCTAAACTTAGCAAGATATTCGATCATACTAGTCTTTCCGGATGAAGTTGGACCTTGAATTAAGACTGGAAAGCGGCGAGTTGAAGTTGCACGGACCAAGTTGAGCATGTTACGCTCGACAAATGGCGTGATGATGTAGTGAGGTTGCTCTTGAGGGGCCTCATAACCTTGAAGCATCCAATATTGACGATCTCTTTTCTTGTTCATAAATCGTACATATTGTTTTCCATCCTCTGGATGTTTTGGTGTTTGGGCCAAAAGAGCTTGTGGGTTGCCATGGCTGTCTAACAGATGGTGCTCGATAAGTGGCATAAGCATTTTTTCGGATTCTCGACCAAGAAGAGTCAAGAAGCCCATCGCAAACCCTTCGTACAACGCCCTGCGTAAGCCATAAGATGGAGCTATCTCGGTGACGTAGGAGAGAACACGAGTCAATGTTCGCAAACTGAAGTGCGGTACTTCATTTGCACCATCAACCAATCGCTTCTCTTCGGCGAGTCGTTTCGTGTTCATATAAAGACGTGCGACATCATGAGCAGCCCTTTCGTCGTTGCTACTTGTCCCTTTGAGATATGCTTTAATGACAGCTAAAAGATCATCTAGATTCTTGTCCGAACTATCAACATAGAGTTCAGTAAATCTAGAACGTAGCCCCATGGGAAGGTCACGTTTTCCAACATCTGTTGCTGGATTCATGGCACCAAATATGCGGAAGTCTGGGTGTGCTTGGATACGCTCTATTTCACCAGTTTCAGAAAGAAGAATTGAGGGAGAACCAGTACCACCATGCAACAGATCGGCTATACTCTCAAGGGTATCTGGAGATGCTAAATTGACTTCATCAAGAAGTACCCATTCTCCATTGCGAGCTGCTTTGACAATGTTACCTTCGACAAATGAGAAAGCAAAACCTTTGGAGCCTGCGGATAACTGAATATCGAATTGGTCCAAGCTCTGCGAAAATCTTGACCAACGAGACTTCAATTTCAACAGTGACTGTAACTTTGACTCCGTCTTTCGCCTCTTTGTTGGTTGCTCAGAGGTGGTGGGCGTGCTTGCTTCTTTTTTTGCAAGCTCAGATACAATTTTTTCAAACATTTTGGGAGCCTCGCGCCACAATTTCGATGCCTTGCTCCACTGACTCTTTGCGACGCACTTTCCAAGTTGATCAATATACTTTTGATTCTTTGTGGCAGAAATGCCTGTCGACGCAAAAAGATCATCGAATTCATCTTTGAGTGGGATTGCAAGACTCCGGACATTCACAGGTTTAAAACCTCCAAGCAAATCACCTACTTCACTTTGTTGTGATAAGTTCACAGCAGTGAGTTTGAAGCCCAACGAATCTGCAAGCTGCTGTACGACGGTAGTCTTACCAATACCAGTCTCTCCGACTAATAGAACTGGCTCAGACATCCGAACTGCTACTCCGACTTGTTCAAGCAGCTTTTTGGCATGTGTTGTGTTCGCAAAGGGACGGCTCTTTTTAGTGGGTTTCGTAACACGACTACTTCGTTTCTTAGACAATCGCACTCTACCAATCAAAAGCTCGTTGTCGCCGTCATCGTAACGTGGAATATGACCAGTGAGATAGTGTTCCATAGTCTGAGGATCAATGTGCATCTCCTCAGCAATGCATGAAACCACCAACCTCCGAAATTCCTCTGACTGTAGACTTCCGGCAAAGCAATCGGCGGCTTCTAAAAACATCTTATATTTTGTGCTGTCGGTTATAGGCTCACTGCCGATCTTGGATCCTGATGATGTAAGAACACTTGCTAGTCTTCTGCACCACTTCAGAAGATCCCGAGGACTTATTGGGCGTCCAATTGAAGTTCGACTTTTAGATGCAAAAGAAGGCTTAATAGAGAGTTGGTAGAGTCGTTCGTAGACACTGATGATTCCAGGCAAAAATTTGCGCAATATTGGGTAAGTGCCTTCAATTATTTCTCGAAACTCGTCTTGATTTGGCATGTGAATAGGAACACGTTGCCACATTCGTGCTCCGAGCATGTGTAATGCTGGTGGAATCTCTCCCCCACTTACATTCAAAGAGGTTCGAATACTCGCAAGGAGCTTAAAACCTGACTTTGCCTTGATAGTTTCACCCCGACTTGGTATTAGAAGCTCGCCTCTCTCCACAAGTGGCAGTATCACGCTGATAACTTCATTTGGAGCACGATCAAGATCCTCGATGAACACCCAGCGCCCTTCCTTGACAGCTGTGGTTAGAACACCTGCTCTCCAGGTGAAAGATCCGGGTGTAGACCCTGTAGCGTACATGCCAATAAGCATTTTTGCATCAGTCTGCTCATTCAAATGAAGTGTAACCATGCTTGAATCCATCCCAAGTTCCCGTGCGAAGTCATTGACCAACGAAGTCTTTCCTGCGCCAGCTAACCCGTGGAGTAAGATTGGCGATGAAGACATAAGGGCCTTGGCAAAAGATTCCCTATTCCGCGAGGTTGTGGTTGTTGATATGAGTTTAGATGGCTGCAAAGGATAGCCATTTGGACGAGGTAAGAGCACATCTGAATATTGCACAACCAGTGGTGAAATCTCCTGTAATACCTTTTGAGATTGAAACATCTCTGTCTCGGTTCTCAAACACAAAGCAGCATTTTTCAGCCGCTTTTCTTCGAAAATACTAAGGAATCCATAGTCCACCATTTCGCCGTCGAAGTCCCCCATTACTGCCATTGTATTTCCAACAAATTTCGCAACCATTGCCTCCAACCTATCGTCCGAGGCGAATTGAAGCTGGCAGAAAATTCTCACCGCAAGATACCGAACTGCTATATCAGTATGTCCGAGAAGGCTTTGAATCGCGGAGCTTGAAACTGTCCCAGAGTAGGCCTGCTTGTCGAAGTTGAGAAGCCTCCATATTGCCAGCAGAATCCGTTGCAGCGCCAGATCAGACAGACCATTGCCCAGGACACTTGCACCATCTCCCAGGCTAATTATACTGCGAGAAGAGCCATTCTCTGTAGGAGGTGTAGTTTCCGAGAGATATTTATCGAGAAAGATAGTGAGGTGCGGCGCAAGGTATAGTATTCGTGAAAATGCTTCAATGATTTCATTTTTTTGGGTACCAAGATGCGAATTGGCAACCCATCTTGCAGCCGAGTCCGCGATTAAGGAATTAAAATATGTGAATAATTTGAGTGTTTGTTTGGGCTTCAATGCAGATATGGCGAGAGTTTCGAGGAAGTGAGGGGATTGTTGAAGGTTAACGATTTCCAGAATCTCCTCGGGGAGGTTTGCTTGTAGGTTGCTTTCCATGGTTATATCAGGATTATTTCCATCCTGAATAGCCTCCATTTTGTTCAATCATAAAAATCGTGGGATATCAATTGTTTATTTCTATGCAACTATCTCGAACTTTTTTTCTTAATCACAATCAACTTTTTTGACTCAGCCGAAGTTTCACCGACGCGCTAGAAATTTAGCTCCACAATGCAGAAAGTATACAAAGTCCTCATCAACAATTATAGATTGTATTATCATATCGCCTCCCATACCCACACACGATGTCGTTATCCTGCCAGTCCGCAGCCCGCAGCTGCATAAGATCTCTCCGATCATCCTCATCCCTCCGCGTTTCCACAGCCTCCCTTGCACAAAGAAGAAATCCTTCCGCGAGATGGGCATCAACGGAGGCAGCGTCAGCGAACCCAAAGATCTCCGGGATTGTGGACCAAATCAGTCAATTGACTTTATTAGAGACAGCTGATTTAGTTGCTAGCTTAAAGGTAAGGAAATTCCTACCAAATATATGCGCCCGAGGAAGTTTTGCGCAGTCACTGATCAACCTGTTCTCCAGTCACGACTAAATATTCCCGACATGCCAATGGGAGGATTTGCTGCTGGCCCTGCCCAAGCCGCTGCACCAGTTGAGGAGGAAGATGCCGCACCAGTACAACAAGAGAAGACCTTGTTCAACCTGAAGTTGGCCTCATTTGATGCGGGGGCAAAACCTAAGATTATCAAAGAGATCAAGAGCATGTTGGGATTAAGTTTGGTGGACAGCAAGAAATTCGTCGAAAGTGCACCAAAGATGATGAAGGAGGGTGTGCCAAAGGAGGAGGCAGAGAAGATTATTGCAACTTTGAAGGAATTGGGAGCCGTTGTTAACATGGAATAAAAATCTTTACGAGGGGAACTGCACAAGCTGCGGGGTTTGGAGAAATTCGGCATGTATCAATAGAGATGTGTACAAAATCTACTTCTCATCCAGGCATACACAGAGAAACTCTATATAATCTGCTATAGCAGGTTTTGAGACAGAAAGACTGTCTAGTCATCAAAGAGTCCTCGATGTCAACCCGATTTTTGTGAGGATGACACCGAAGTGGATGTAGAATTCAGATCAAATCGAGTGCCCCGCACTTCATTGACTACAACGAGTTTCTGTTAACTTTGAAAGAATCTTTACAGATATGGAAGCAGAGATTTATAAAAATCTTGAACTGAAGCACGAATCCTATTTTGCGAGTGGTTAGTGAGTCTGGTGCGTCCTACGCCCCGCTTTTACCTATGTGAAGATGGTTGCGTTTTTAGCGAACGCCCAAATTACCAAGTAGCTTCACGCTCATAAGTTATGACACAAGGTGTACGTATAGTAGGTCAAGAAGTCTATCAAATGGCTACAAAATGTCTCTCCGGAGAGCCGCGATTATTTTCAAAATGTGATATAGAAGACACAAGTACCACTCCACCGAGTACTTTGTACCACAATGAACATATCGTATAACAGAGTAAATATTCATTGATAATGGATCCTTCAAACTGTCTAGGAGTTCAAATTGATCAGAAATCCCAGAAAGCGTACTTATCTCATTTAGCCAGCAGTTCGCATTCTTCCTTTGATCTTAACTTTCCAAGTATCAAAGTAGCTATCCTCTTCCTATCATGTGTTGCTTTGGTATGACCAGTGGATCTCCTCCGCTCCACTCACATCCTCCTATTCCACCCCGAGCCATTGCGTAAGCTACTTTATCTTGAATCCGTTTACATCACCCTCTTGAATTCCCTATTCACCACAAGCTACCCACTAATATTCCTGTCCCTTTCCACAGCATACTCCCTCCCACCTATAGCTCCAATCCCGGCACAGCCAGCATGCCGATTATTGTCGAACAATACATGCACAGAACCATTGTGCCCACGCCGCATGTTATACACCTACCACATCAACCTTTGCATCACCCTTTACATAAAGGCAGTTTAGCACACAGAAGGCAACAAAGTTTTTCGCTCCATCATGGGTCGAAAACTCATCATGTAGGAGGGTTTAGTGGATTTGGAAGACGCTGAGTTAGTCATATAGTGTTTAGGAGACATCATTGAAGTGAGAAAGGGGGGTAGAGTGGATATGTCGCTTACGATGTCAAAGCAGGTGGGGCTTACACATTCATGTTAAAATGGAAATACTTCTTATAAATCTACTCATATACTCAATGTTAAAATTCTGAGTTTATCAATCAATATTCTCTCATGGTGTCAAGGAACATCAGAATGACTTGTTGTGCCCATGTCGATGAGATTGATTTCAATTCATAGGCAAAATTCTGCATCTAACAATGTGATGAGCCACTAAAGACAATCTTTGTAAATTATGGGGTATGTAAGGAATGAACAAAATGCATACCCTAAAAGTATAAAGAAGCTTCAGCTTTCTTGCTCAATGAGTTTTTCAAAGTCTAGGTGATTCATAATTGAAAGTTATTTAGAAAATTCAATAACAATATGAATCTTCCCAGAACAATCTGGAACCTCGAGAACTGCCACTTTCCTCCCACCGCCTGCTTGCCTGCTTGCCTGCCTGGTTACCGAGCACACAAATTCTATTCAATTTCCCTTGATCTTTAACTTTTTCCCACAATCAGTTACAAATTTGATCCCGAAGATCCATCTGCAATATCTGCAATATTTACATTATCTCAATATTCTGCACTAAGATATTTCGCGAGACTCATCGAGTATCCCTTTTTCCAAAGTAAGTTATATTTTTCTAAGTCTTTCCAACTCAGGATAGTTCTCATATCTGAGATCTTCGAATTCCTTTCAACCTTTTCAAAGCCTGTTGGTATGTCACCTGAGTTGGGAGTAGCCTTTGGCGATTTCATCACTGCAATCACTGCTACCGATCTAGTCTCGACAGTTTTTGGCGCCTCCGCGAAAGTGGCAAATCTAATTTAGAGCTTGAAAAAATCGTAGAAAACCGGTCACTTTGGAGGAGTGTTAAGAGACTAGAGCCTGGGCTTACAAAATTTGAAAATAGGATCGCTCTGAAACACGCCGTCTCTAGCTTTCAGATGACTATCAGACAGTCCTGGGATAGAGGGAGAGAGCGATAGCCTCATTTACCATGGCACCATTTTGAGCTTGAGATATAGTTGGATGAGGATTGCAAAGCTACATGTGAGATCGATTTTGGCTTCGGATTCAGAGCCGACTTTTTTGGTCATTATTCATCAACATAGCCATGTGTTGAACCAAATGTGAGTGATTTCAAGAATCGAGATATTGACATAGAATGCTAACCTGTCTCAGATCTTAGGGCAACCTCAAACGAATAAAGCCAAACCTTACGATATCAACTCTTGAGCATCGAAACAAATTCTACATTTTAGCTGTGTGCAACGATCTCGAAATGAGTCTGGGTGTGTTAAAAAGCTTTACACGGTTCGAACGATGCATTGGCACATTCTATGCTACCCAGTGGTCTCGTCATCCTTAGCAGACATATCTTAAGTATTACTCTGTAGATCGACATTACCATAATGTTAGCTTTGGGTTATAGCAAGATTCATCATCGATTATTAAGGTCTTCTAAATGGCAGTAAAAATTTATCCTATTCGAGGTTTTATACGATAGAGATAGGTAAGAAACAGCCTACAGAACTATTGTATCATATACTAATTCTGAAAGTAGTTCGTCTTAATGTTGAAAGCTAACTTTTTCAATGTCAATTGAGCAACAACGAATATTTAGAATGATAGTTTCGTCATTTAAGACCTCGCTAATACTCAACATTGTACTGAAGGACAACGAGGAGTGGTATTTCCTCCAAAGCAGTGAGCGAAAACTACTGTGATGTTCAAAAGAATCAAGATCAACGAGGACTGTCAAGATCAACATATTGTGGTAAGAAACCGTACTGCTCTCATTAACATGAGTCTTATGCTAACTTCGATCAGTTCCAACGATTGTGTGAGTTTTCACATCATTGCAGATGCAATTTGAGACATTCGCATAATGAGCATAATCTAACGCCCGTTACCAATATCCATGTTGAAAGAAGTGGGCTTATGGATCTCTTTGGATTAAACCCTGCATGTGCTTTCGCATACATTGCAAGATCTTTTCAACCCTATCCACAAAATATTTGGCTTCTTCAATTATATCCAAGCAGAAAATACATTGAGCTCAGTGACGAACGACTTGCTGCAAAGCTGTCACTACCAACATCCTCCCCAGAATACTGCAGAAAGCTTCGCACAAGAGATAGTCCACTATTATAGGACCTCTGAAGTCTTGAGGCAAAGCAAATCTCAATTCCCCTCGGTGAACAGATGTGACACTGAAATAAAGTTGAACAACATTCTTTGATGAGATTTTCATCAACGCTGTTTGCACAAACCACTTGACGAATAGGCAATCAGCCATCTGAGAAGAAAATTCGCATGGAAAATGTCCCCAAAATAAAAGGAAACAAGAAAGATACCACAATCAACACCAGTCGAGCCCCTGAAAGGGAGTTTCATTAATAGAAACCAACATCTCACATTCAAATAGTGATAAGAACTTCTTGTTATTTGAAAGAACATGGTGGTCCGATTCAGAGACACAACTTGTCCAGACTCCTCGAGATGTGGACAATTCATATATCCTCGAAGCCGCAAGGCATTGAGATGGTCACCCTGCCGATGTCAAAAATACAAACCACTAGCTTCTATCACCAGATAAAAAATTCTTATCTTGGGTACAAGACATGAACTGAAGATTACAAGCGACTGCAGATTCAGTTTAACAAAAGATAATTACCATCGAAAACCCCAGAAAATTTTTTGGACGAAGGAAACTCTTGAAATCAAGTACCACCACGACTGCGCGATCTCATAATCGATTTTCAAAGAATTACATCATAATTCGATAATTGTTTCTCCATATTCACTTGGTTCGGAGATATTTCGCAGCGAAAATATAACGTGGATAGTGTGTGGAAGGAAGCCATAGCTTGACAATATGGATTCAATTGACACCAAGAGAGACCCGACAACTCACATGGTAGAGGTCGACTTCGAGTCGCACGCTGAAGCCGAGACTCTCGACATCTCGCACGTAAAGTTGAGCAACACATACCCTGAGCCAGGATCAACTGGCAAATCACCACGCTTAACCTTCGGTGTGGAATTGGAGATTGCGGTTGGTACTCTAAGGGACATATGCCAAAACCCAACACCAAAAGATCTCCGTAGAGTCTACGGAGTTGGTCGTCCTGCCAACTCAGCTCCATTGAAACACGATCCAAGACCAGCGAAATTTGGCGAGAGTTCCCACGCAGAACGCACATATAGAACGAAGGGCCGTTTTTGTGTGTATGAAAATATTGCACAAACCCTCAACTGCGCTGGGTTTCCAGCTATTCATATGGAGGATGAAAAATACCAGAAAACTGGATATACTAATGAAATGACCAGCAAGTGGGTCATCGGGACTGACATCAGTATTGACCTCCCAGATGAGTCTATCTATGACTACCATAAGCTCGAAATCAAATCTCCAGTTTATTATCACAGCGAGGAAGCGCTAAGCGATGTTAAGAGAGTTTGGGAGATCATCATCTCCACATATAAAGTCATCACAAATGAATCAATGGGATTACATGTTCATGTTGGTAACGGAGTTGATGCATTCGACGGCGAAACTTTAAGAAATTTGTGGGGCATTCTCTGGACTACAGAGAAATGGATCGAGACCATTCACCCTCCCCATCGCAGAAACAATTCATTCTGTCAAAGTTTCCATCGCTGTTCTAACTTAGGACGCGAGATCGGAGAAAAATCTCTCAAAGACCCAGAGGGAGAGGTACTCGATTGGATATTAACCAGGACACCTCCCACAGTGCGTGGATTCCTCGACACTATCTGCATGCACAGCGGTGCCTACAACTTTGTCAATTTACAACCAAGTCATAACGTCGGAAGTATCAAGCGTACGATCGAGTTTCGCCAGCATGAAGCGACACTTGATACAGAAAGAATAACACAATGGATCAGAGTATGCGTAGGATTGGTCAAAGCATCTGCAGTTGCAGATCCCGCAGTATTGGACCCATATCTGCGGCTATTAGTTCAGACAAAGAGAGAAAGACTTCGTGTATGGGACATTTTGAAAGAGTCTGGGCTTGAGACTCCAGGACTTTATTACAAGACTCGGATGTTAAGAGAGAGACCGGTGGGAATTGTAGTCAAGGAATTGTGGGAGAAGACAACGAGATTTGCCAAGAGATAAAAGTTATTTTTCTCATTCGATATCTGGAGCCTCAAACTATTACCCCGAAATCATCCGCTCTATTTCAAGCAGTAAATTCTTAGCTTTCAAAGCAGCCTCAAATTGTGTCCTGAAATAATCAACTCCACCCCAGACTTCCGGCATACAACATTCTATAGGATCTCTAACAATGCAATGGAATCATCAACTCCAATTTAGACATTCGACATTGAGCAACAAACTCTCTTTTGAAAAGCTGTCTGCCAATCTTCGTATACCATCATTACATTCTTTTATACTCCAAATCGTATTCGGACATTCAGCATACAACTTTCGAAGAGGTTTGCACTAGTCTTGAAATCCTTTAGACGACCCTCAAGAATCCAAACTTCAAGTTCAGATTGATACGGGATGCAAGGAAACCATCGGATGGGGGTTAGGATTGCATGATAGTTGTGGGATTAGTCTGATGTCGTTGGAACATCTGATTACATAACGAAATTTATTATATAAGCATTGAGCTGCTGGTTCCACAAATTGTAAGGTGATTATATGCTCATGCAAGACTTGAGTTGAAATCATGAAACGATAATAACTTTATTCATTAATTTTGAGGGAATAAATAGTAGATGTATATAAGTCGTTCTTTACACTTGATAACATACAAATCATTCACCTGCCCCCGTCCCACGCCCCCCGCCGCCGCCGCCGCCGATCCCGTGCCCAAATCCACGATTTTGCCATACCTGTATACATTTAACGTAATATATGAATCATATTATAGACAAAATCATCCTCGTTGAGTTTGTTTCTTTTGGGCCTTTCTCATCTCTTTTTCCTTTTCCTTTTCCAGGTATTTCTTTTGTGCCTTGGCGTCAAGACCCTTCAATTCAAGATCCCTCTTCAATTTCTTGGCCTTTTCACGTTCTAATGCACGTTCCTCGGCTTTCTCTTCTTCATCCGCTTTTTGAAGTCTCTTGATTGTATCTTCACGGGTCAGGCGCACTTTACGCATAACTTCTGGTCGGAAATGAGCGCCAGATGCAAGTTGATCCGTGATTCTGATGAAGTGTTCAAAGAGAGGAAGAACTCGAGAGTAATCGTCACCGGAAGGAAGTTTCATGGATAGATATATGCGTTTCTTTGGAACAGTATCATCAAGTCTGTGAAAATTATAAGTAAATTGGCTTTTCCAGAATGTAACATGTGAGCTACTTACTTCAAAGGTTGATCAATTGGTTGATCAGTAATGATTAGATGCTCAAGTAGATCTCCAGCCAATTCTACTGCCTCAATCAATGCGGGAGTAAGCAAGAAGTCAGTAACCTCAGCGCTCTCGCTCATGACGGTAGCCCAGTTTGGAAGCTTAGGACTATCCTTAGTACCAGTGATGGAGACGTCATATCTGTCATCACGAAGTGACTTCATTGTCTCCTTGTTTACAATAGCCCAAACGAAGTTGTCATAGGTGCTCTTATTATCTTTGCGCAATTCATGTGCTCCGGGAGCTTGGCCGGGAACGGTAAGGTTCTCTCTGCCATCAAAAGGATAAAGTATAGCTTCCATGCGCTCAACAGGTGCTGCAATGGTGTCAAAGAAGAGACTGAAGACGTACTCAACAGAGAGTGCGAATGGATAGTAACGCTTGAATAGTTTGATGTTGACATCAAGGAATGCGATATTTTGACGACCAGTCGCATAGGTTGCGTACTCTTGTGGGGATTTCTCCTTCAACATATCTTCGGGTAATTCGAGTTGCTTAGCCATTGACTTTGCGGTTTCTTCGTCTTCGATTTCTCGAGTCGTTGGAGCGCGGCCACCGAACCCAACCAATGCAAATTCCTTGCGTAGAACTGGTGCGTGTGCGGCCATCCATTTTTTTGCCTTCTTGCGGTTTGTGCTTGTTCCGAACAAGTGGATAGAAACGATGATAATCAACAATCCTAAAATGATACCTTCTTGCTTAAACTAGCTCAGAGAATGACGCTCATGAACATTGTACCATTTGGTGTAGGGAACTGCAGCGCCAGTAGGAGTTGCTACTGGTCCAGTATAGTCAGCCGCCGAAGGGATTGCGGAGAAAGCTGGAGTTGGATCTGGAGCTCCAGCGAAATCGGCGAAATCTGTCGATAGATGAATTTAGTGCATGTTACAAACGACGAAGCATTGAGTAAAGTTTACCAGAATCTCCAGCTTGAACAGGAGCTGCAGATGGCTCGGAGCCTCCGAAGAGACCATTCAATAATGCCGCCATTGTTGGTGAAATTGATCTTGAATTGATGGTGAGCTGGAGCTTTCGTTTCGAAGCTTGAGATTGTGGGTAAATCACTTCCGATATCCACGCTAACTGTATCAAGGTTAATGTGATGCAGTGTTATTCTGCCGCACAGCAAATTTTGACCGCCCTTTGATTCGTCTCTTGGACAACCAGAATTCCGAAGTTTACCCATCACCAAACATGGTAATGTGAAGTTTTACACAAACTATGTACATGTTCACTCAGACAGATATTGATCCTGATGCTTCCAAGCACATACATTGAATATCTACATCTGAAATTGTGAGTAGGGAATAAAAGACTATTGGATTAGTCACTACATTGTAAGTGTATATCAGTCGGCTGCTTCTTAAGCCAGACCCACGAGCGAACTACAAACTTCGAGAGTTTCGTAATACAAAAACGTAGAATGATGGTGTCGGGGTAGTTCCCTAAGGTCTTCTATATTTCATGGCGTTGTGAGATGTATTGGTCGATGTGAGGACTTTCGTTTGATGGTCAAGTATCATACAGCTATGAGAGATTTACTGAAGTTTAAATTTCAAATCACGAGCCTTTATCCTCAGCATCTTAGTATCTGCCCACATTCTAACACGCATCTTTCTGTGGTGGGGACAACAACGAACACTGACTAACTCTGAATAGTGTCATGACGCGAAAATATGGAAAGAAGCGTCCTGCTGCAAGTGCGGCAGCTGTAACCATTTTTGGATCCACGCCTCAGTCAGTTGCTTCAGTAACTACAGATTCCAATACGATACCCAAATCACAATCTCCACAGAGAGATCTTGCAGAGATCACAAATCTTTTAGAAAATACAAATCTTGGAGAAGGTACCGACGAGGTGACTGTCCTTCTTGAGAAAACGAGTTTAGAAAGCCGTGTCGATAGCCTTAACAAGCCTCTGGACCTTGAAAACATTCGTCAAGATTCTTCTTCCAACGATACTTCCGATCTCTTAGATGAGACAAATCTGGACAGTACTATCGAAACAATTACCTGCTTAGAGAAAACTCTAGCACCAATTGAACCTAAAATCAAAATCCCAGTTCCTCAGACACCTGTTTCCATCTCCCCCACGCCACTCCCTATTAATCTACGCCTCGCAGCTTCTCTCTCGCCTCTTCTGACCGCTTACGAGAAAGATAACGGCTACCCGCTAGCAACCAAAAACTGGGACGATGTTCTGGCAGCAGGCTCGAGTATCCAGAAAATCGCCGAAGCATCATATGCAGAGGTATTTCGCATAACAAACCCAGTCGGATCCTCAATTCTTAAACTTCAACGCCTCAAGGTTTCTACAGACCCTACTTCAAAGAAATCAGATACTGCAATTAAGGTCGACACTGTCGTATCTGAGATGCGTCTTATGAATGCACTTACAGAGATCCCCGGGTTTGTAAAGTTTAAAGACGCTCACATAGTAGAAGGTAAACCACCAGCAGCGTTTGTAACAGCATATGAAGGGCACTTAGACGCTGGTGGGGAATCATATTTCCCACACCCAAACAAGATCTCCAAACACGCGGTTTTCCTAGCTATCGAACTTGGTGATGCGGGACATGTTTTGGAAAAATACCCAATTAAAAATGTAGATCAGCTATGGGACATATTCCTCGGTGTCGTCATCGCTCTCGCAAGAGCAGAAATAGAACATGAATTTGAACATCGCGATCTTCACGAAAACAATATTTGTATCCTCGAGCGGACACCTCTGCCGGCTGCTTCTAAACCAAATTCAATATCAAGATCAAAAACCAAGCCCCACAAATTTGGCAACTCAGGTCTCGAAATAACAATCCTCGACTATGGCCTGTCCCGCGCCACCATTTACCCCGTTGCCTCCTCGTCAAATCCTTCTCCAGCCCCTGAAACAGTTTTCTACAACCTTGAATCCGACACTGCCGTCTTCTCTTCTTTTGAACCGTCCAGCATTGCCGGGATTCAATTCGATACCTACCGTCGAATGCGAGCCTATCTCTTTTCAGGGGGCCTCTCAAATACTAACGCTAATACGCCTTCAAAGGCTATACGAGATGCTATTAAACAAAAGAAACATTCTTGGGAGGAATATATGCCTTATAGTAATGTGTTGTGGTTGTACTTTTTGATGGAGTATCTGACAGAGGTCGCGCCAAAGGGAGGCAGGGGTAAACAAGGGAGACAGGCATGGGTGAGGGAGACGGAGGAGTTGAGGTGGCTTTTAGATCCAGAGTGGGTACCTGGAAATGGTGCAAGTGATGATAAAGGAAGTGAAGGCGAGGATGAAGAGGAAGAAGAACTAGGACTGGGCTGTGCGGGAGACGTATTACAATATGCGTTTGATATGGGGTGGGTTTGCGAGGAAGATTTAGGGGGCTCAGACACAAGTCGTTTAAGTCTACGGGAAGATTCATTTGTGAGATTGGAAAAGGAAAAGAAATGCCTGTCGCCTCTAAAATAGTCAACCATTTAAAACTCAAGAATCTATTTTGTTTGGACGGGCATTGTGTTGTTGGCGGCGCTTTGGATATCCAGGTATGATATGGCTTTTGGCAGGATGGAAGCAGGTGGGTGGAGGATAATCTTTGTGGCGTCGATGGCTCTGGGTAGGCAAGTTTCTATGGATTTTATGGGATAGAGAGCATGATAGAATGGTTTAGTTGGCTAGATTTGATTTTCAATTTGGCTCATCGAAATGTGTTGTCATATTATAGACGATGATGTTATTAATTGAATGGATGATGCATAAATAATGCCACTTTCTCTGTTTTACGGTCATGCACTGGAGATACCCATTAATTAAACAATTCGTAGCGGTGAGAAATAACCACTTATGGAAGATTCATCCTTGATACTTTGAATACATGTATATTCAAAGGAAAGTACATTGAACAGGATATGGGATGGTCCAATGACAAATCCGATCAAGAAATTTTCAAGGGAGCTAATGTGACAATCATGAGATATAGGGAAACGCTACGCTCTTTCTGATTTGAATACTCATAGGGTGTCTGAAAGCTTATAATACCTACCATGAGCTACTTCAGGGAAGCAAAAGTTCAAAGACTTCAGTACTTCGTGTTCTGAAAAAGAGTGTCCATTCAAAAATCAATTGCTACTAATCACATCGAAACAGCCACAAAGCCTCTCTGGTGCATTCCAGCAGCGTTGGAAGCTTCTGAACCCAGTGTCACATCGAACAATTTGCTTCCATCATGATATCGGTCATGCTTCGTCATGCAGACGGGGTTATTTCCGTCATGCCACCTTGGGGTGTCCATACCCCAGTAGAAGATTCGTAACTATAAACATTAGTAAGAAAATTTCAAGACGATTCGTAGTAACGTACAAGATCTGTTGGTAAACCCCCTTTGACTTCCTAGTAGTCACCGAATACGCACTAGGTGATGTGACTTGTACTTTCGGAGTGGAAATAGAAGGGGCGCCGATGCATGTCCGTGTAAAACTTCCAACCTCACTCCCAGTAAGATTTGCGGTACTTCGATAGATATACCCATCAAGACCGATTCCAAAGACGTCAATCCGGCCAGTAGTAATTGAGATTGAGGCAGGCTTAATTCATCATGAGCTTGCATCTCTCGCTACAATTAAGGAGACTCACATCATATACAAAAGAGCCACCAAGATTCTGCCAAGTTCCCCACCCAGTGCCAGGTCGGTGGGTCAATTGCCTCAAACCGCGATCTGCTGCAAACACGAAGATATCGATACACAATGCTTTGCAACATACAATAGTGGGTTTACTGAAGCAATATCCAGATCCAGTCCACGTTTCCCAAGTGGTGGCCCAGACACTTTTCGCAGTCCATATGTGTAAAAGATCCCCTGTGGTAAGTTCAACGCCAACAATAGACATGGATTCGTCGTACCTTCGATCCAAGGCTGCTAGAGAGTCACTTCTTCTTTGTAGTGTCAATGATTTAATTCGAAAGCCGTAAAGTCTAGAGAGTTACTCACACCTTCTTTACCCCGTCACCGATGGCTGTCCATGTGAATGCGGTGCTGACATAAATTTTAGTTTCAAATTAAATTCGCTAGATTTGGGGGATAAAAATGGAGAACATACTCAGAGGTACTTATTCCTCCGTACGCAATATGCTCCAATGAGACATACAGGACAACGAATGAATTGGCAGTGGCAGTACCAAAATGCGTTACAAGAGGGGAAGAAGCACTCTTTCTACCGGTGGAGACCCAACTCGACCATCCTGTTGGTTGACTGTACCATTTGTGGTTCAGATTAAGATCGGCACCACTATCAAAGTCAAGATCAATGTCTTTTTTATAACATTCCTTTGGGTAAAAGACTTACACGGCAAATGCATGGACCTTGCCATTTGGCAGAGAGATAACCACAGGATCTAAGTTTGTTAAATCTTGCAAGCTACGAGTACGTAGTGTTGACAGGATTAAATTCTTACCATAGATAAAGACACCCCCACTAATAGCGCAAAAGAATCAGCAAGGAAAGCGAGATGTGGTACGAAGTAAAGGGGAAGATAAACTTACGAAACACCATTTGTGTCAACATCAGACCACTTTTTCGCCTCCCAATCTAGGTTCATTAGCCACGTGAAATCGATTCATGATACAACCGAATCATAGATCTCTGAAAAATTTTGCAGACGACATACTTAGGATCCAAAGAGCTCTGAGAGGGTTCGTTAGCCAGAAGTTCTGACATGAATATGAATGGAGGTCCACGGAGATTCAAGAAGGAAAGTTGAAGTGAGAGATCAGAAACAAAGGAAGAGATACAGAGAGACAATTTTGCATATGAATAAGAACTCACGGAGTAAGGCTAGTAGACTCTACCTCGCTCTGCGTTGTTGAAAGTGTGGCTCCCTGAAGGGCAGTTGTACTCCCACTAGTAACAGTCGCAGTAACTCCACCGAGGGCTGGTTGAGTAACCATCTTTATTCTATATATATGTGTGTGTGTGTGTGTGCATGTGCGTGTGTGTTTGTGTATATATTTGGATATTCTTCAGCTAAGAAAAACTGAAATCTGTTGATATTTTATGTTCTCCCAAGCGCCTGTTATTTGGGGTACGATGAATGAGTGTTTGAAAGATGAAAAAACTGAACAGAACTACGGAACAAGAAGTTAAATGAGATTTAGCTCATGGCAATCTCTTTTCAGGGTATCTTGAGTTCGTCTCACCTGCGAAACATGGTAAGATATTACTCTCGGAAAGAGATAAATGATGGTGTAATGATTGACACGTCACGCAACTAGTGATCGTGACCAAAGACGGCAGATGAACTAAATCTGCTTCTTTTCCATACTTTGTCTCATGCAATGCAACAGGTATACAATGCAATGCAAGTAGCGCTTTTGTTCAAGGGATTCGGGCCTTGTTATCGTTGCCAAGCTCAGCTGCGATGGTTGCATAATTGACCTGAGAATAGGCCGTTTATAGCGGAGTGTAGACGCCCGTTGAAACAAGTTTGGATAAATGACGCACATTGCTCCTATATCTCTGCATGACGCTAAATGCGGAACGCAGCGGAAGAAGATACGACAGCCACGTATTGACATGGGATGTTCACAAATGTGCGTATTGACTCTTGATACCTTGTTTAACCGGCGATTGATGCTTGTACTCAGACTGTTTCCCCGCTTTACACTAATCTGGACTCGGGAAGTGAGTCTTTTTGTCTTTTAATAAGAGCTGAAATGTAAGGGATGTGACAGTGTGGCAAGTCCTACAGGAGGGAAGTGACTGAAAAAAGTAATTTGTTTATCAGCACTTGTTTACGATTATGTTGCGCTTCGCCATTCTTAGGCATTATTAGATCTGTTAGAAAGTATCGTAAAGGTCGTGTTTTATTGCCTGAGAAGAGATATTTTACACTGTCATGCTGCAAGATGTCTAGGAATCATTTTGTCGTATCATCTGGTCTCAACGACCGAGAGCTTAAAGTATGTTATGCCAAAAGTATAAAGTAGTTATTGGAAATTATGACCAAACAATATCAAAGTGAAATAAAACATCCAGGGAAAGCATCCAAATCGAAGCCAAGAATTAACTGAAACACAATTCATGGAGGAAATCCCCCGAATAAATCCAGGAGTGATCAAGAGTGTAAAACACCCCGTTTCTCATCAGCCTGCGCTTGAGTAACAATATATGGAGTTGGATTTTGGCTATCCGCTTTCAATTCCAACACCAAAAACGTAGTCGCGCGCCCTTGCAGTGGTTTGATTGCCCTAATACCTGTCCAGACTTCATCTAGTTGCATGACATAAAGGCCGGCATTCGACTTCGTGTGAACTGGTCCCTTCAGTTTCAATGTAAAAGAGCCCTTTGAAGGTACTATAAACTTAGATGGCAAATCTATGCCATCGTGTGCAGTACCGAGGACAGAGGGGAGAATTTTTAACTGGAGCCCAGCATTGACATTACTTGCCCTCAAATCAAGGACTTGGTTGATCTTGTCATTCGTAATTGACCAAGGCTTGACAGACTGAACGCTGGAGTCCTTCGTCGCGTTCCAATGCTCCAGTCCCGTGTCGAACAATGTTTTGCCTTCCAATTCTTTCATTTTGAGGCAGACGACGGCAATAGACTTAAAAGCTATTCCATCATCAGAGCTATTCGAAGCAGTCAAGGTAAGATCTATGGTTTGCGCGGCGGGATCATATGCATTTACAAGAGATGTCCAATTTAGACGCGGGTGCAGGGTTGTCACAGAAGTGTCGGAGGTATAATTTTCTGTGACAACGTTGTCTCCAGCGCCCTTGGTTTCTAAGGAAGGCCAATCAACTCGACTTTCTTTCGGACTGTTTGGTTTTCGACATGTAAGCGACAAATTTATTCATCGGTGGGGCTTGTTGCACTTACGAGAAGTCGATAGTTGCAAATGCACTCAGATCTTCGTTGAGCATGGTGGGTCCGAATTCAAATTCACCATTCCCTCCATACACGAGCTTATTGATTCCCTGAAAGAATTTAAGACCGCTAGCCATCTTGAATAAAGCTCTGCCAATGTTGACCTTCATCGCCGACCGTATCAAAACCCATTTTGGATCTGATGGGGTACCAGTGAGAGTAGCAGAGAAGTCATTGGGTATCATTATATCAAGTCCGGTATATGGGTCTTTCTCTATTGTGCATCCCTCCAAGATAGCTCTTGGGCTGTTCAAGACTGCTAAATTACCCACCACATCTTGAGAGCCGCTGACACTAATAGTGAATGTCCAGGAAGCGATATCGCTAATAACAATGCTTTGCTTGGTTAGTCCCTACTTGAAGAAGAAATAGTTTCCTACTTACCTCGAGAATTCTCTCCGACAGGTATAGCCATATTTGCCGGTTACCTTGAAAGCGGTCATTTGTGGTCCAGCTTCTATCGTTACTTCCGCTGTAGATGTTGTTCTAGTCTTCCTTCCTGCAACGTCGGCTAAATAACGGGTACTCGCCCCCGTATTATCTCTTACTTGTTCCCAACGATACGGTTTGCCAGCCGTCAAATCTGCCGTGTTACCAACCACGCGAAGTCGTCGGCCAGAAGTTACATAATTTCCACCGATTCTTGTATCAGGATCAAACGGTATTGTCTGCATTGCAATACAAAGATCTTGTAGTGGCGGTAACAGCTGGGTTCCTCCGGAAACAAGGCGGCGGTCGAGTATAAAAGTTCCCAGGTACTCAGCACTCGTGCCTTTACTAGGCCCTGCTAAGTTCCCCTGTGCCAGAAAGTCAGTTCTAGGATCCATTGCACCAGACAAGTCAATTTTGTTTCCAGAATTAATCGACCAAGTCTGCAGGTCATCATCTTACAGAAAATGGTAAAAATTTGGTTGTGGGAAGGTCGACTCTGCTTCCTACCACTTCACAAAAGCAGAGACAGTTATAAGGGCTTCCATTTATACCCTTCATAACTTGATTGCTGTTTGACAATTGCATTTGTCTTTCTTCCTCTATGTAAGGATAATTCTGCAATCGGAGAGTCCTGGCAGCTTAATTCAAAGTCAAAATGACAACATTATGAGGCGCTCAGAAGAGACTTACCGAAAGTCACCTTTCCGCTGCTAACTTCAAAGGAGTTAGCGACAGCAACAATCATTGCTAGTGGACTAACCTTTTGGTTTGGGTACTTTCAACAACATCCCTTGTGTAAAACAAGAGGCAAGTTTGTTTTCTAGGGTCCATTCCCTCAAACATTGCTGGACCTCGTTGTAAAGAGCGTTGTTTGCGGGGTCTTTGGCCCACTGCTCAAGAGAGAGTTTTTGCCTATTGGGTTGCAGCATGTATGAGCGCTCCCATATGATGCTGCCCCAGGGGAGATCTATATCGATTTGAATTAACTTTAGCCTTCCAAATTCTTTATGAGCCCTCACCAGCAATAGCAGCAAACAAGCGATGGATTGAGTATTCTCCAGGACATAGCTTTGTTGGCCTGTCGGATCTAAAGACCACATTGTCTTCTGTGTCTTCCACATTCGCCGCCGCAGTAAGATCTCCACTTGTTTCATTTAGACAGTCTGCGAAGGAAAGTGGTGTGAAAGCAATCACCCAGCCATCGATAGTCTGATAGGTATTTTGGCCAAGGAAAATTCTTCCCTGATCAAAGCGAAGTTGTAGCATAAACTTGGAGCTATCACCAGATTCCACGTCAAGCTCTGCACAATACAATCATCAAATCAGGACTTGAAAAACTGGCTGTAGTATAGAGTTGATTCATCCACGAGCAATGAAATTTGGGGTTATTTTCTACCTATTCGAGGGGGCAGCATTGTAGCTACCAACTGTCCATCAAAAACATCTTCGTTGCTCCAGTGAATTGATCGTGCTGCAAGCGGCTGCTTTTCGAAAAGTTCTACAAAGCCTCTGTTGATGGCAGCTTGAGAGATGGCACAAACTTGATCGTAATGCTGCAATCCGTCGCCATTGCCACTGGTGTCGAGTTTGACGGGGCCGGAAGAAAGACTCAAAGACATTGTAAGATCCGTAAAGCGAAAAGATTTGAAATGCAAAAGGAGACTTGACTAGCTAGTAAATTGTAGCTTTTCGCATATGATTGTGTAGAAGAATTCAAGGCTTTTGAGCGTGAAGAAATCTGTGAACATCTCGGATACTTCATCAGTAGTGAAACAATAGCATGGAAGCAAGCATAGAAGACACGTGAAAAATTACTTGGTGACAATCAAGTCGAACAAGTGTTACAGGCTTAATCTTGCCATAGGTCATGCGAACGAGTAAGCCTTGGGTACAGATATGCAACATTACCCGCCGAGATCGAGATTGATAAAAATGGTACCCATGTAAGATGACCTGCATTTCTCTCGGAACAGCTAACCGGTATGTATTGATTGATGATCCAAAATAAAGTGGGATGTGTTGGCTTGCATGTATAAGTCTTACGGAATTGGGAGGCGGAAACGGGCTCCGAAAATATGCATATTTTTAGTAAGCTTAGTAAGCTTAGTTGCTTGCGCTTGACTGCGGCTAAATGTGGCAATTGACTGACAGGGTTTCTGATAGTCGACACTACAGTGGGAAAATCAGAAGCCGCCGAAACCTGAACACAACACCTACCTACTGCTACATCTACATCCGACATGTTCATGTATGCAATTTTCTGAGCTCGTTGAATTTGCTAATTGAATCTGGGTAGCGATACCTTTTGATCAACCGGTGCAGGACTGTTGAACACTGAATGCGGAGGTAAGTTCAACGTGTTACATTTTCCACCTACCACCCACGATGCTATCCAGGTTCTCGTCGCTTTTGCAGATCGGTTCATGTACGTTTGAGATGATCAATATCGGGCTTTGATTAGCCTCTTCTTCAAGGTAACCGATTGCGTCGTGGGGGTTCAGGGAATATATTGGGAGGATGACTTGTGACCTTCTGGTTCTTAAAGAACAAATTGACCTTACTGATCGAAACACGAATGCATATTTAGCGAGACAAATTGGGGGAGTTTCTGAGTGCGGGGTATTTCTTATTTACTTGACTTGACTGGATCTGCTACGGAGCACACGCCTCCGCGCAATGTTGCGGATTGCATTGCATAAAATCAATTTATGCAAATCGTTGCAAGCTGAACAAGCTGAATTAATTCACTCATCGGACAGCGATGCATTACGCCACCTCGTTGCACTGCAGAACGGGACGCGGAGGGAATGTGGGGATCAGATCGGACATGGGATATGCGCACGAGATGATATCGGAAACCTGAGAGAAACCACGAGTAACAAGCATTCAAGATATTTGGGGAAAATCAACTTCAAATTCGGCACCAATTTGATCCTAGATAACTTCCTTCATTTGTTGTGGTAAAAATACCCCAAAATCAACATCAACATCAAAATCAACATCAAGATCAAAAACATACTGCAGTAACTAACAAATTCAACATGCCTTTTTTCATCGAGTCCATTGACAATGGTCTTCTTCCTGGCAACCTCAAAGATAGGTTGAATCATGCCAGCGAGCTTTGGCCTGGAGATCCTCGATCAGCAATTGATTGGTTCCTCGAGAGAGGAAGCGTGCCAACGGAAACCATTGCCGCCATGACTTTCGTAAGATCGCTCTTGTTTTACTTTGACGACGAGGAGTACGTTTGCGGCCAGCTTCTGACACTCTTGAGCTCCTATACTCTTGAAGGCCTAGCATCGTTGCTTTTTCCTCGCAGTCTGTTGGATCAAAAAGTGACAGCAATGCCAGCTGACTTTCCATATAATTGGACAACCACCGACTTGACAATTGCCAAATTGGAAGAAGTACGCGCTGAATTCCTCGATAACAACTCACTCATTGTATTGCTTATTCTGCTAAGGGAGGGCAAGTTTTCTATCACAGAGCGCCCTCAACGAATTGCCGATTGCGTTCTGACCGCGATGATCGGTGATGAGCTTGAAATCGGATCGCCAGAACTTTTAGTCTATGTGAAGAACGCCTTTCCAGACTTGGAAGACGCAGAATTCTCAGCTGCGATTGAATTCATCAAGACTTTGAAAATCCTCTCGAGTCTCGTTGAGGATCCTGAAGACGTGGCGCATCTATACAATTCCAATTACCATTCTGTGCGAAGCATCACAGCCCAGTCAAAAAATAACTTTAAAAACGATTTGGTCACAGCTGGTACCAGCGTCGAGAGTTTACTCAAGATATATGACTGCGCAGAACGTGTCGATTGCTGGAACGAGCAACTCTGGCTACATTTGATGAATTCTCGTAGAGCAGATTCAGTCATGATTGACCCTTATTTTGAAGGGGGGATCACAGATGTACCAAGTGATCAAAGTTGGATGGGCAAATCCCATAACAATCTCACTGACATCTTCCGGCTTGAAGACACGACTTGTGAGGAATGCTGTTCTATCACATCCCTGTCCGCCTATTTCGCCGATCTTTTGAGCTTGCTCAGTAACACGACCCCGACGGGCACAAACTCAAGATATGATAACCCGCCAGGCACTCGGAACAGTCTGTTGAATCTCCTGTCACGACGACGTCCAGATCTCAGGAACCTTGAACTTACCTGTGCAAATTCGCAGACTTTGATTCCGTACATCAGTCTTGTGAACGAGGTGCTTGAATCTTTCATCCGGCATAAGTGTCTTGGTTCGCCAGATTCTATTCGAGTGTTCAATACCCCTATTGATGCCCAAGACGATGAGCATTCTCCTACACCACTCAATCTGCCAGGGAACACAGATTACGAGGTCTATTCCAAGATCATCTCAAAGCAAAAATTCCCCTTTACCTGTTTTCCATATGATCAGGCGCGTAATGTGGTACTCTCTTACTTTGACATTTTCCAAGCAACCCATTATGACTTCGTTGAGAAATTTCAAGCACCAGAGACTATTCTGCAAACAATAACAGCAACAACTACAGATGAAGACAGGAGATTGCTGAACTTGGGAGCAAAAGAAGTCTTGGAGAGGCAAAGAGCTGCAGAAGCACTGGGCCTGCACCAGATGGAATTCGCAGCTATTACTGGAGAAAGCTTCTACCCACAATCCTTCAGTGACCTCCTCAAAGGTCTTTCAGGTAACCGTATCATTGATACGAGAATACAGGAGCATGAGTTCTGCCAGATGTGGGGTTATGAGGATGATGAAACAATGTTAGGCGCTGCCGAGGGATTAACACATATCAAAGATCAATTGATGCAGAGGTCCGGGCTTGAGTTTCAAGATGTCCTCGACCTTGTAAAGTCCCAGCTTTTCGACCAACAGCTAGTTATTACCAATGAAACTGGTTCCAACGAGTTCACCGAGTCACTCGCAGAGCTTCGCCTGCTATCAAACGCATCGAGTCCACCGTTTCAGCCTCTCACTTCAAAAATATGCCGAAACATTCAATCATTTTTGCGTTTGAAGGCAAAGCTTGGGTGGTCAACCAAGTTACTCGATACTGCCATCCACTGCTTACGTAACAAAGAAATGGAGAATTCGCCATCTTTCAAATCAAACACTGTATCCCAAGTCGCTTCGATTTCTGTATACGTTATTAAAGGAATTGCCTCTATCGTAAAACTGAGTGACCTTTGCGGATTAGACCCTGCTGCTCTCATTCCTCTATGGGGTCTCATCGATTCATTTGGAGACGAATCTCTCCTTCATCGCAAATTTCTCAGCCCTTCTCTGGGAGAAATATTCGCAGTCCCCAAAGACGGTGCATACTTCCAGCCCGGAGGTAAGGTAGTTAAAATTCAAGAATGTGGTGCGAGCATTTGTGAAAGCCTCAATTGGCGTTTTGAGTACTTCAATGATCTGCTCGAAGCCACAAATCTTGCAAATAATGACCTGAATATCGAGACATTTTCTATCTTGTATCGACATGTGGCCATATGTCGAATACTTTCTGTACCTCCCCAAGAATGTGTGCCATTCTTCAAGATCTTACTCGACAAGGAAGATCCCTTGGCAAATCCCATTAAGACGCTTGCTACTATGACAAGCTGGACAACGTTGCTGAACTCAGGCTGGACTATTGAAACAATTGTACTAGCTCTTGGGAAATCTTCTAGTGATGAAGGCACTATTACTGGAGGAAACCCTGGACAAAAGCTAACCGGCGCAATACTAGATGGGACTAAAGACTTGAGAAAATCACTTTCATCACTTTTCAATGGAGACATTCCCACCCATGAAACTATCGTCGAATGTGCGGGACGTACCTTTGATTCGATTACGGCCAGCCTAGTCGTTGAATTTGTGGAGGGATCTCAGGTTCGAACCAATACTGCAATCCTTGACACACAGCAAAATCTACAGAGCCTCATAAATATATCCAAACAATGGCCAACCAAGATTTCTGTAATTCCTTCCTCAACAGCTAAGGAATGGTCTGCCCAATTCAAACTCACAGGTATATTGACGGCGAACGAGAAGAAGCAGATTATAGATGAATCTGCAGTACTTCCTTCCGTAAAGACTGCGCTACAGAATCTTGTTGAGAACTCTCTTTTTCCTCAAGTTGTCATTGAGTCCCGTTTTCAGAACATGAAAACCCTCACAGATAACGTCCTCTTGCAAGACTGGGCCCCAACCCAGCTCGCTGCTAATTCGATACCCTCTGCAAACGACATTTCGATTGAGACCGAGTCACAAGTACAAAAACGACGAGCTGCCTTTGTTGAAATGGCGAAACCTGTGATTGTTCAAGACACTCTCACAACATCTATCCTCAATACCATGAAAGATCTTGTTCAAGATGTTGATATAACAGTTCTCTCAACCCTTCTCACAGACACTGTGAAGGTATCAACGAACGAGAATAGTGCACTCGAATCAGCAATGTCAGCTCTAAAACAGCTCAGCGTACCAGTTGAAATCATGAAGAACGCGACGACTCTAGATGCATACTTCACACCCACGACAACAGATGATTTCCAACTACACTATACTGGCGTGTTGAATAGCACTATTGATCTAATGATAAATGGGATTGAGGTGCCGTTCGATACCAGCTCGAAAACATGGAACGCATTTCGTATGAATGCCAGACAGCCATATCTTCTACAGAGTAGCATTCCTCCCTCCCAAATCTCATGGTCAACATGCAGATCAATGGCAACACCCTTCACTGATGAAGAGCTTCAGCCATCAACATCTATCGAACGAGCAACATTGATTTTGAAGGCCATCCAAAGAGCAGTGTGTATTTGTCGGACTGTAAAACTCACCACATCAGAGCTCGAATATATCAACAAAGCAGGAAAATCAGAGCATGAGATGCTGTCAATGAATCTTAACACACCTTCTCTAAGAAGCTTGGTGCAGCTCCAAGAGTACCGCGAGATGAGAGATAATATAATGATCGCAGAAAATGACCTAATCAGCCTTTTCTCGTGGCTGTACAACCCTCAAAATCCAGATATGAACACAATTGCAACCAAAATTGCAGCGAGCACTGGTTGGAAAGACACATTGGTAGAAAGCGTTCTTAATGCAAAATACCCAAATCATTCTCCTACGGATCTTGTAGCAGTATTACGCAATCACGACGCCTTCATCAACCTTAAAGCCATTCTTGCTTTCTACGAGGGTTTGGGCAACACATCTGATGTTACCTCCAAGCCTCTTATGACAGAATTATTTTACCTTGCAAAACCTCTTCCCCAGCTTAACAGTGGAGATACATATATGGAAGCCGCCAAAAATCTACAAAAAAGATTGACTCCTTCACAACGAGAGATGTCAGATGAAGGTTTGATGGAGAGCCAGCGCAAGACACTCGTAGCTTATCTTCTACAACAAAAATTTATCACTCAAGACCTTGGCATTTGGGATGCAGATGGACTGTTTGAGTATTTCTTGGTCGATGTACAGATGGGGCCACAAATTCGAACTTCACGCATAAAAACAGCTATCTCGGTTGTGCAAATGTTTGTTCAGCGCTGTCTTCTCGGGATGGAAGAAGGAGTTTCGAAGTCAGTTCTGGGGCATGAAAAATGGGATTGGCTACAACAATACACCCTCTGGGAGGTACATAGGAAGATATTCTTGTATCCTGAGAACTGGATCGATCCATCACTCAGAGACGACAAATCCGAGCTTTTCGACCAGTTTGAGGCCACCTTAATGCAGAAAGACTTAAGCATCAAGACTTTTATTCAAGCTATCCAGAGTTATTTGTATGATCTAGATGGGATTTCAAGTCTCGATATAGTCGCGTATGTTCATGAACCGCAACCAGAAGCCTCGGACATCTTTCACTTGTTTGGCCGGACTCGTAGTGGGCCGTATACCTTCTACTACCGCACCCTGACAAGATTGAGGACCGCCGAGGTATTTTGGCAACCATGGTCCAAGGTCGAGGTCGATATTGCGTCAATTGAGACGGAATGGGAAGGCCAAAGACTTGTGGATACAGGTAGCTATCTCCTTCCAATCATGATTAAGGGTAGGCTTTACTTGTTTATGCCATCGATTGTGCCCAAGACGTTAGTGAAGAACATTTCAAGTATGAACAATGTGACAACATTTGACGCTCTGCGCGACCAAAACCCCAACTTAGCGGAGCCTGTGCGGATTTGGGAAATAACAATGGCGTGGACAGAGTTCGTCAATGACAGTTGGGCACCCAAGCGAGTTTCCTCCGGCAGTCTCAGTGTGGGTTTAGAGGCATCTTCATCGCAACTCCGGGTCGATCCCACATTACAAGAAAATACTTTGACACTTCGGGTCAGCTATGGTGAGGCTGGAAAAACTACTTCCAAGACCATTGGTTCATTTATATTCTGCAATGACCAAATAAGCACTTCCAGCGCCGCAGTGCCCTCTCCTCAGGCGGGTTCATTTGCAACATACTTTCAAAAAGCATTGAAACAAGGAATGGATCTCGAATCACTCCCCGGAGGTTCCAAATATACCAATTCGGCACCTCTGATTTGGGTGCCACCTGAATTGGAGAGTACCAATGGGGCTTCAGATATCTCCTGGACTTTGTCAAAGTTGCCACAGAGAGTGACAGGGCTTGTTGTCAGCGCGAAGGTTAGTGAGGGCAGAAGAGCAAGTTTCTTCAACATACCAAAATTGGAGCTTCTCAGTTCAACATGGACCAAAGACGTCATCAAGAACAATACGAAACTTGTTTCTATTGATCACATATTTTCGCATGAACTTATGGAAGCTACCGCTGACCGAATTGATCCTCTACGCTGCTTGTATAAGAAGATAGCAGAGCTACCAGCGGGTGCGATGAGAGAAAGTTTTGGGGCTGGTAGTCATGAAGCATGGTAATATCCCCTGGCTCACTTCACTCCCGATATTAGTATTCACAAAGGGGACTGACCGTGGAAAAACACAGGTATCATGAGCTAGGACGTCCAACCGCTATTTACAAGTAAGTCTATATCTCCTTCGAGGGAAAAAAGGAAAACGGAAACGAGTTATAGTAGCTCGCTCGCAGGTTTTCGAGAGAAACAACTTTCTTTTTCTTTTTTTATAACACCTTGCCTTTGACAATTCACAGTATCCAATAGTGCAGACTGCAGCCCAATAATAGGAGACTTTGAATATCCAAAAGCAATTAGAAACCCGAAAATAACTCGATGTTTCAATCAAATTAAACATCTTAAATGATTTGAATGTTCTAATTGGTTTGGAGATTTGATAGTCTTTATTATTGGATTGCAGTCCGGACTATTGGAAATACTATAACAACTCATACTTTTCTGACAAGGAAATCTATTGGGAGAATTTATCTTTCAAAAGGCCTCGATTAATTCAGAGAGATACATTGGATTCAAATAATTCAATCTATCCGAATAATTTGTTGGAAATGACAGCTAATCACATTACAGTTGGGAGGTTGGCCTGCACACAGTGTTACTGGCAGTCGATAGATTCTCTGCCACCCAGCAATACGAAGAAGCATTGGAAGTTGCGAGACTGGTCTTTGATCCATCTGCCGATCTAGAACTGAAAGCGGATGAAGAATTGACCTATCGATCATGCTGGCGATTCCCTCCGTTCCAGGAAATGGCCCGACAAATTGCCATCCGGGGTGAGACTTCGTTCGACCCTTTGAACCTTGACCATCTAAGCAAAGAAATCCAACTTGCCATTAAAGAGCGTCGTTCGTACGGTTCACTTGTGCATGCAGCGGCAAGGGGAAGACCAATCAGTTATATGAAGTGGATAGTGATGAAGTACGCAGAGATCCTCATCGCAATGGGCGACGTCTATTTTCGCCGGGCTTCGCTTGAAAGCTTACCGATAGCTACGCAGCGATACATCGAGGCTGCGCGAGTATTAGGACGAGAACCGCCCAAAGTACCGGATTTGGGAAAAAGAAAAAGGAAGGCAATGACTTTTGAGCAACTAAGAGAAGAAGACATCATGTACGACTCTGTAGTATTCGATTTGGGCTTGCCTTTCTCGGCCAAATTAAAGAAAGGCGCAGCGGAAACAGCAGACAGAGATCCCAAAAAAGAGAACATCGCTTGTTTCCTCCGAACGAATTATTTCTGCGCCCCTCTAAATCCTAAGTTCAAGCAAATGCGAAGCCTTGTTCACGAACGCCTTTACAATCTCCGGAATTCTTTCGACATTCAAGGGAAGCCAGTAATCTACGGCCTTCGCGAACCACCCATTGATCCAGGAGCCTTGATAGCTCTTAGCAAAGGAGGTATGGGGGTATCTGATATCCTCAGCATGATTTCTGGTGAACGAAATAGTCCACTACCACGGCAGCGTTTTGATTCTCTTCTGAAGCAGGCTTTAGCATTATGTACCGAGGTGCGCAAACTTTCAGGACGCCTTGTAGCCGTAGTTGAAAAGAAAGAGATGGAAACTTTCAACATCGGCAACGCTCAGCATGCTTCGGTCATACAGAAAATGATGCTGGATATCAAGAGCATCGAGCTTGAAGAGGCACAACAGACTGTCGAATCGCTCTTGATCAATCGTAGCTCGCTGGAGGTACAATTGAATTACTACCTCAAGCTTATCGGCGAGCCAGATTCCATGATCCCAAAGCCTAAAGATAATTGGATCGATATTCAGCAAAGTATCGATACCCCCACACAAGACGAACTTCGAATGTCTTCATATGAAAAGGCGGAAAGTACGTCGTTTGAACATTTCACAAGCTTTCCAATAATGTGCTCGAAATCTCAAGCCCTGCTGTACCCTTTCCTTAAGCATATCCTTTCCGTTTCCTAACACGATATTTTTTGCCGATCATCCCCCAAAATTCTTGAGCAGGAAATACTGACTCCAAAACGTTTAATAGTGGTACAATCCCTCTCTGCTGGGGCCAAAAATCGCGCGGCTTTAGCCACTGATGCACTTTCGATTCCTCTTTATCTCGTCCCACAAGCAACGACCAACTTTGAGCCTCTTGGTGTCGGTGGATCTATTTCCTTTGCTGGAAGCTCCATTGCTGATGCAGTAGCGGCTGGGTCCACATTAGCGAGAGGAATTGCAGCTGTTCTAATAGACGAAGCTGGCCGATCAGACAAGAAAGCTAGCCTAACGATGCAGTTACGGGACCGAAGACTCGCCGCAAACATGAGTGGCCGTGAAATCAAGTCAATCGACAAGCAGGTAGAAATCCAGAAAATTCATATCACTTCAATCCAGAAGGATATTGAGGTGCAAAAATCCGAAATAGAAGATGCAGCTGGGGCCGAGGAGTGGTACCGTACCAAGTATACCAGCGAACAATTGTATACATGGATGGAGAAAATCTTCAGAAATCTTTATTTCCAGGCTTACGAACTCTCAATTACCATGGCACTTCGAGCGGAGAGCTCGTTCAACTTCGAAGCCGGCAGAAAAGGTTCGATAATCAACAAAGGGGGGTATTGGAACCCTTCTCAAGATGGTCTTCTTGCTGCCGAAAGTCTTTATCTGGACCTGAGAAGACTCGAAAGCGCGCAATTAGAGTGCACAGCTGCTGATTACAACATTAGTAAGACTGTGTCTCTAAAAGACTTTGATCCTAAGGCGTTGATGAGACTCAGAATTACGGGAACAACGGACTTCTCCATTGGCGAACTCCTTTATGATATGGATTTCCCCGGTCATTACATGCGCAGAATTCGGTCTGTTAGCGTCTCGGTACCATCAGATGTAGAGACGGGAATCAACACGAATGCCGTCTTAACGTTGCTAGAGCATAAGTATCGCGTAACACAAACCGCAGCTGGCTATGCTGCTTCCCAATCTGCTACAGGAAGTGAAGCGTTCAGAACCGATCGAATTCCAATAACGGCAATAGCAGTAAGCTCTGGTTCAAAAGACCCCGGAGTGTTTGAGCTTGACTTCTCTGGTCCCCGGTACATGCCATTCGAGGGCGCCGGTGCCATTTCAACATGGCGTCTGGAATTTCCGGCACCAATCCGTCATTTCAATTATGAGTCGATTACTGATGTGCAACTACACATACAGTACACTGCTTACGAAGGAGGTCCAACACTGAGAAAGGCGGCGAAAGATGCAGTAGTCCAAGCAGCTCAAACCATTGAAGCCCAAGGTCAACATCAAGGATACTGGGCACTTTGGGACCTCAAGACCGACTTTGCTGGAAAATGGGCAGATTTTGAAAAGACGCTCATTACTCCCGATGTGGAAGCAACCTTAGACCTTGGTAATTTGAAAGACCGTCTACCTTTCTGGTCACGTCATCAAAAGGAACTCCAGGTTCAGTCCTTCACGTTGATGTCTCGAAACAAAAACGTGAGGGATAGATTAAGTATATCGGTGGATCCAAATTCACCTGCGTACAATGGAACCGATGGTATCTACTCCGGTGATCTCTTTACCAGACAATGCGAAATGACTGAAAAGAACTTAAATTGGAAACTCAAGGCGAAAGCAGCTCCACTTGCAACAGTTGCGAGCGAAAATGTTTATCTGTTTATTCGCTATTTTTATGTTGGGAGTAATATCTCATAATCAGAGAGGTTCATGCCTGCTTTATTTATGCTTCTTTTTAGCATGAAGGATTGAAAAAATTGCGTTGGTTTTGGATGGAAGTAAATTGAGATGTTGTGATTTGTATGTTTCTTTACCTTCTGGCAGTTCTTGAGGTGCAAGGTGATCGGCGCTCACTATTGTCACATGACACCACTAGCTATTCTGATGTTAAATTCAAGAAATGCTCGCTCGCTGCACATGTCTCATAATTGTATCTATTCTGATGACGCTTATCAACAGATAACAAATAGAATATGAATTCACGGAGGGGCGCACTCCACTCACTTCCCCCTCGCCTTCATTCAGTACTTCTTTCGATTACAACATTTTGATTACCCACATGATGAAGCTTTGCCTTTAACAAATAATGATTGGAACAGTTTTCTTTAGCGAGAGTGTTTGGGGATGGTCCATTTCATGTGATTTTGAACTCGGTCAAATTTTCCATATTATAGGCCACGCCCTGAGACACTGTCACTATGATTTATTGTATTTCATACCAACATAGCGTGTCAGGAAAACCCCATCGAAATTGAAATATCTTATCCTCTAGATATTTCCTCTGCCAACTTTCTTGCTACCTACCAACGTCACCTTTTCAATCTCTTCAATGGGTGCGCCTCCGTGTTTAACACCCATTCATCGAGACTCACTACATCCCACTCACTGAACACCAAGTAGAAATACTTCAACGTCTCTGCTAGCCAGAAACTCTCCATACTATCTACCTGTTCCACCCCTTCCTCTGCACTTATCCCACCCGATTCATGCGCGAAACGGTCTTTTTGTTTCCTGTTTCCGTTCTTACCCTTCCCCTTTCCATCCACCACTGCCTTAACCGTAACATCCAGTATCGCCGCAGACGCAATCTCCGTCCTACAGATCTTTTCAATCGCTTGAAACATTCTCCACGCCGCATCCATATATTTCCGGTCCCCCGTAATCCTCCACAAAATCCACACACTTTCAATAGCCTCCGGCCTCAAAATGTATCTCCGATCATCTACCGCCGTGAATCCCGGACTCAATCTTCTTTCTTTTATGATTTCATTCAATTTCTTCTCCGTCTCCTCTTCTGTATGCGTAATCGGATGCGTGTATATAGCTGCGAGAGCATCATGCCATTTCTGTTTCGAATACGTACAATCGTGATTTTCAGGGCACGGAACCACGCTGAAAATTTCGGGTGCGATGCCGTTGGGACTATTATCGTATGCCCATATGCATCCATTTGTGAGTTCCTCAGCTAAGGCGAGGTCAGAGGGGCGGTCGAAGATTTTCGAGGCGATTCCAATCATGCCGCCAGTGAAACAGGTGAGATGTTGACCACGAGGAATAAGCTCCGGAGTACTGCTCTCAGCTATTCCTTTGATGCGTACATCTCCTGATACTCTGATTTTCTGATTCTTTTCGTTTAGGATTGGAAAGAACATTTTCTCTTGGGCTACAGAGATGAAACTCTCGTACATTTTCTTGGGCTGGTCGAGGACGCCCCCAAGAACCATGTATTGTTTTGGTAAATATTCATAAGTAGAATCCGACATACCACCCATAGTAAACATAGTATCTTCGTCAAATCGAAGCTTTTGGAGATCGATACTGACGGGCCATAATCCGGGATATCGAGTAGAATTCTGACTTTTCTCGAATTCATCAGAGATACGTTGCACGGCATCATAGTATTTCGAATTTCCAGTCAATTGACTAAGTCTAGTGAACTCGAGACTTAAAGAACCTGGTTCAGAAACAAGAACTCTCCTAGGCGCCAGTTGATCCTCTCCTTCTAGATACCTATGCATTGTCAATAGCTTCCTTATCTGATAAGAGAAATAGAACCTACTTCTTCCAATCCCATCTAGGAATTGGCATTCTATTCGGGGTATCAAAACAACTCATCAACAACTCCGCAACCTCCACAGCCTTTAACAACAGAACCGGGTATTGCGCTCCACTAATATCATACGCCGCCAAGAAGCCTCCCATATATCTAATCGTCGTTTCAAAAACATTGATATCATTTTGCTCCGTTGTCGTGAAATCAATCCTCTCGATCGATCGCACCGCGATTTTGAAATCTTCCTTTAACCCCATAATCCACAGAGTATCCAAAGAATCAACCAATGTCGCGGCCCAGCCACCAAAGGTATCTTTCCAGGACCCTGATAGAGGAGAAACCTCATCTCGTAACCATGCGTGCGCTTTATATCCCTCCCAACTGTGTACGAAACTCTCTTTTACGGCCGCCAACCGCTTTAATCTCTCTTCCTTCTGCGCCGCGTCTTCTTTCGGAGGCGCACTTTGGATCTGCGGGATCTTCTTCGGTTTCCCAGTTGGCAAAGGAATGTATGAAGTTACTGGATATCGTTCTGGTAATTTCGACCAGTGGGTTTTTCCATCTGGCAGATGAAGTTTTCCTATCGAGGATAAATAATTCGTGTCATAGCTCCAAGTATTGCGCCGTGAATGAAGGTAATGAAGAGTAAAAATCATGAACACTGCAGCTATGAATGCTGCTCTCCATCTTTTAACGATTGACGGCATATCTGCTGCAGCATTCACTGCGCGAACAATTGAAAAGCTAAATTAGAAGAAGAGAAGTTTGGGAATGTTATGTGTCACATTCCTAGAATGTTTGACCCGATTTCATCAATTGATTGCTTTGACAGCAGCTTTGTGCTTCATCCGATGTACTTCGTTGAAACTCCCAAATTGATAGAACACCTTCCGTAGAACTCCAAGAAACAAACAATCAAGAAGCGGAATGCCAGGAACGGAAGAAAGCAGAAAAGAAAATGACCTTATCATTAAAAAGAGGGCGAGCTGAAAATCCGATTGATCTACATGTTGCCGAGGAATGTATCAGTCACTTTCGTCCCTTCTACTTCATGGCTGAAGAGTCGATGACTCGCCAAGAGAAAAGAATTGAACCCTGCGGTGAGGGTTCAAAGCCAGACATTGGCATCTCCGTACCCACCGGGACTGATTGACTGGGTTGCTCCCCACTACCCAATTTGGTGTTTCACTACATGTTCTAGTATAGAAAGTTTAAAAGAAGCATACTCCGTACGAAAGAAAACCGACGTCTTCATTAGGGGTAATCGCTTATGGTTATCAACATCCCAATCTGTTGGAGCAGGGCTACTATTCGATTTCGGTACGTACCGTATGAATGGTTCTCTTTTAAGTTATGTATCTCCGATATCCATCCCGTCTCTCATTCCCCTTCAACTAAAAGCTTAACGGCTGTACCCACTTCTAATTGTGATATCATTAAGTTGATTGCAAAGTACCACTAATGATGATCCACAGGTTTCCCCTGAAAATCTGTCGTGTCGTATAGTTGTCAAAAGATATACACAATTTACTAATACCAAGTCTTCCGCTCCTCTCTTGATTCCATATTTGCACGATCCGAGTTCTCCTAGATATGAGACTGAGATTGGCTGACGGGCTTGATCTCAATGTTAGCCTCCCAAGACATTTGTCACTATCCAAGATTCACATAGCAATCAACGCATCATGAAGACTCTGGTAAAGGGTATTAACAAGACAATAAGATGTCTGATGGGTTATCATTGATCATGAAGGTCACTAAAAACGGGAACGCTCTACGTGAATGTCAACCAGTCCAGTCCTACGCCCACAAGAATTCTGGATGTCCAAAAGACCCGTGATGTGTACGCCGACTATTCTCCTTCCCAGCAGCAAAAGACCACGCAAAAAAAGCAAGCTCGATTACTTTTGCATCATAAGTTGTACAAATTCGTTGTCTGTAAATGATCATTAGCATATGAACTTTGAGAAAAACTGTTGGTAAAGGGGTACATACAGTCGATTCTTCCATCACCATCTTGATCAGCTTCTCTAATCATCTCATCAACCTCGTCATCAGTCAACTTCTCTCCGATGGAGGTCATGACATGACGAAGTTCGGCAGCGGAGATGAATCCGTTGTTATCACGATCGAAGACCTATACCAACGACATATCAGCCTCTGCCAAATTAAGTGACTTGTAGAATTCCAACCTTGAATGCTTCACGAATCTCCTCCTCAGAGTCGGTATCCTTCATCTTTCTTGCCATCATAGTAAGAAATTCTGGTCGCGTCAGCGTTTTGAGTTATGAGCTTTATTGTGTTGCGCCATACCTGGGAAATCAATGGTACCGTTGTTGTCAGCATCGACCTCGTTGATCATGTCTTGCAACTCGGACTCGGAAGGGTTTTGACCAAGGGATCGCATAACGGTGCCCAACTCCTTGCTAGTGATTTGTCCTATAGATCCATATATCAGTGCTGTCTCTACGTTGTTCTGCCCATTTGTGTCGCTGTCCCCATTATTGGTACAATTGTTCGAGATAGGGGCTGGGGTGGTCGAGAGGGCAAGTGTGTAAACACAGGAGGATATTCGAGATCTGCAATGCCAAAGGAATAATATGGATGTACGAACCATCACCATTCTTGTCCTGTAGAGTCACAGCTATTAGCTTTCAAATCTTCAAACATGCCCTGCCAAGTGTCCATAGGGCTGAGAGTATCAAGTTGGGAATATTAACGTACGAAGAGGGAGAAGGCCTCCTTGAACTCGGAGACTTGCTCTTCGGTAAGAGAATCGGCCTGTATAAATGCGCATGTTAGTTGCGATCTTTTTTTTCTCCATTATCACATTCTTTCCCTCCGACTTGCAGCTACAGCTCCAAGTCGAATGCTGAAAACCGCGGGGTTGTTTGAGGTCCAGCCTTCTTTGGGAGATGGAAACAAACCATTGTAGAGTATTTGATTGAAAGCAAGTATGATGACTTTTGGGGTTTGTAGTATTTCTAAGGTATATGGAAAACTGGAAGAAAGGATGTACGGTTGAAATAAGGAGGATCTTGTTGTGTTGTGGGCTGTGATTGCGATTCAACTGTTCAGATGCTTGGATTGGGTGAAGCATAGATACCATAATGGTCAAAGGTAGTGGCTGTACGGTAGCCGAGTGACATAAAGCGTCTGGGTGTCTGGGATTCCTCAGGCGAAGAGGTCGAAGCTGGGGAGAGCTTGGAAGTATCAAAACAAGACAAACATGCGACATTCAATAACAAACTCCAATATAAATTGCAATTCTTTGAGTTTCTATGTGATTTTCTTCCTCTATTATATCTTGTGATACTGTACGGTTCATTTCAAATCGCCATGTGGCGTGATCGTACAAATCTGTATGTTCTAGTTGCTGTTGTCCCTTTCACAAGCTTGGATAGATACTGACACCTAATCTATCAGCTATATCTCCTATCGACAATCATATGCACATCACCCCGCAAAGAAGCCAAAATATTCAAGCTCTTCTGGCAATGGATACTCAGACAGTATTGGAGGAGCTTCGGAGGAACGCAGAGGACTCATGTCCGCTGGCGCATTCGAAGATGACGGCGATGCGATAATAGAAATGGATTTACTGCCACCGAGATGGGCAGATATCAGCGACGAAGTCACAGAATATCTTACGGATATCGCAAACAAGAGTCAAAAACTGGAGAAATTACATCAGAAGCATGTACTGCCAGGATTCGATGATGAAGAGATCAAGAAGAAGGAAGAAAGGGAGATTGAATTATTGACACAACAAATTACCAAGGGATTTCACGATTGTCAGAGGTCAATTCAAAAAGTAGAACAAATTGTTCGTGACTCGCGGCATCAAGGAGGCATAAGTAAAGGAGAGGAAACTATGGCAAGGAATATCCAGATTTCATTAGCATCGAGGGTACAAGAAGCAAGTGCGGGATTCAGAAAAAAACAAAGTACTTATCTGAAGAGTAAGTTCACACTATATTGATTAAAGTCGCCATGGCAAGATGGTAAAGAATTTATACTGACCAATCATCAGAGTTACGAGGCTTAGGAGGCATGAATGCACCTATCGAACGAACATCTACCCCTCTTTACAGTAATTACATCGACCCCTCCATCATGGAATCCGATGCCGATAAATCATTCTCCCAAGCAACCCTCCAACAAACCTCTCAAAAACAACTCACCTCCAATGATGCAGCCATCATGCAACGAGAACGTGAAATCAACGATATCGCGCAAGGTATTATCGAACTTGCCGACATTTTTAAAGAACTTCAAACTATGATTATAGATCAAGGAACAATGTTGGATCGCATAGACTACAACGTGGAAAGAATGGCAGTAGACGTCAAGGCTGCAAATGTGGAATTGAAAGTTGCAAGCGGATACCAAAGGAAGGGAACGAAGAGACGAATTATTTTGTTATTGATCCTACTAGTTGTAGGTATGTTTATATTGCTATTGGTAAAACCAAAGAAGCATAGAGGAGAGGTAGAGGAAAGTGTACCACCACCATCACCACCTTAATAATGATACCATTTTTTCAAGATAGTTTGCATGTGTTTTGGAGATATATTGTGGAATACACGTAATACTTCACACAAGGTGTACCCCTGTTCGATGTACGCAAACTATCAATCATTGCGTTGGGTCTGAAATGTGAGTGATATGTGTTCAATATGCTCGAAATCGATTCATCGCTAGACCATATCATATTCATCTCTTTTCCTATTTCCAAAATCACAGTACTTATTACCAGGCCAGCCACACCATTGTCAATGCAAACTAGGGAATAGATAACCGCAACCTCTTCTCATTATTAGATTACAATATCAGCTCTTCTGAAGCCCAGACTTTCATCTAATCATTTTCTCTCCTTTTATACCTACTCCCTCATCTAAATAGCATCGGAAACTATCACATAGTTAACTATATCATCCTACCCCACATCGCTTATCCCAGGGGCTTTCTCCTTTTCTGCTTCCCCGCTCCGCTCTCCACTTTATATCCATTCTCTATCCTCTCGCATTTATCATTCAAGAAATCGCTTGTGCTTATGAATATATTGTGTATGGCTGTGAGATAAATCTGAGATAGTGCTGAGAGATCTATTCAGAGGGTGAGAGTGAGGAAGGGGTGATTGTTGTTACGTTAAAGGGGAATGAGAATGGGAAGAGATTATAGAGAAAAGAAGGGGAATCGATGAAGAGAACAGGGAGTTAGTGATGGGACTGGGAGAGATGAATTTGGTGATGATGAAACTAATACGAAAGCTATAGTTGATATCTATGATGGCAAATGAATCATTTGTAATAACGTCATCTATAATAACAGAACTTACTAATGAGCAAAAAAAACATCTTCACCCTGATTATTTTATTACTTGTTCTAATCAATATTCTATCTTTCTAATATTCTTTTCTTGTGTAATTTCACTCTATCAGTCACAATACTAGTAATTCCAAATATTTCTTGAATACTGAATTCAACCCCATGGTATCGAATAGTCCGGACTGCAGTCCAATATTATAAGGCTTTGAATATCTAGAAGCAATTAGAAATGGTAAATGTTCCAATCAAATTAAATATATCAAATGATTTGAATATTCTGATTGGTTTGGAGATTTAACAATCTTCATTATTGAACTGCAGTCTGGACTATTGGATGCCCTGTTCATAATCAACCTCTTCTCTTCAACTTCTAACTCATACCTACATCCCCTCAAGATTAAAAATCCTAAGTGAGACTCTCGAATGCTGAAAATATGCGTAAGATTACTGTTCCGACTCACTCACAATATGAGGCTTTAATATTGTCAAGTAGATATCAATCAGGGATGCGACGACTCAACACCTGTACGCGGTGCATCCTACGAACCTCCAGCTCTTAATTAAGAGTCTGCAGAGCTAAGATTGAGTCCCAGATGGAAT
>PHWZ01000066.1:0-115469 GCA_004379285.1 Botryotinia calthae
ATATATATATATATATAAACAAGAAGAATGTCGTCTCATCATACTCATCCGGACACTACACCGCAGTATAATGCTCATATTTTCGAGGTGCCCCTCCATCGCCTGGGCTTAATATTTGGAAGACTGATTTCCAGCTGGAATTCCCTCATCATGCAAAACTCCACCTTGGCCAGCTTCATTGACTTTTTGAAGCTTACCATTTCTTGTCTCCAAATTCATAGCGTCGGTATTAATATCCGTACCCAAAGTTGCCATCGTAGCAGCATCAAAGACATATGCATGACTTCCAATAGGCTTGACTTCCAATAAGTACATGGCATCAACTTCTTCCAGAGTTCTTCCACTCGATTCGACCAGGAAGAAGAAAACGACAAAGAAAGCTGCAAGATTACATCCTGCGAAGACGTATCCATATGCATATTGAATATCGTTTGTGATGAATGGGGTGAAGAATGCAAGCATGAAGTTCCAAAACCAATTCGCCGAAGTAGCAAAAGCCATTGCGACAGCTCTGTATCGGTATGGAAACATTTCACCGATACATGCCCAGACAAGGGGTCCCCATGTACTGGCAAAACCAACGATGAAGAGGCAAGCAAAGACAATCATGACACTTCCAGCAGTTTTAGCTGTGGCACTTCCTTCTGCAGCGTCCTTGAACAGGAATTGACCAACAGATGCAAAGATGAGGAAACACATAGTTTGCCATAGAGCAGCGATGTATAAGGATTCGCGACGACGGAAATGACGAGCCATATAGACACCAAAGAAAGTAGCTCCAACATTTACGCCACCAAGAATCATAGCAGTGACGTAGGAGTTTTTGATACCCACGCCAGCGAAGATAGTAGTACCATAATAGAAAAAGTAATTGGCACCGGTGAGTTGTTGCAACATTTGTAATGCCATTGCAAGAGAAACTCTGTAAAGCATTCTTGGGCCGGTGATGGCTTCATACCATGGGTGATTACCGCTGGATGCTATGCGAACTTTCTCGATTTCGGCTACCTCGGTCTCAATCATTGGGTGACTTTCGTCGACGCCATAGAAGCAAGCCATGGTGGTTCGAGCCTTTGTGCCATTGTTATGATTGAAATCGTATCTGGGAGTCTCCGGAAGGAAGAGGATTCCAACGCCAAGGATAATTGCCCAGATAAATCCAACGCCCATAGGAATTCTGTAAGATGCCGTGCTGCTAAATCCTTCGGTTCCAAAGTTGATACAGTCTGCGGTGAAGATTCCGATAGTAATGAAGAGTTGGTAACATCTGTAATTCAATTGATTAGCCAATGCACATCTTCATTGTTTCATACGAGATCGATTTTTCAAAACAGGATGGAATCAAAGGGGAATACTCACGAAATGACGGCTCCTCTTACAGGGACAGGGGAAGTCTCAGCCATGTACATTGGTACAAGGACCGACAATCCACCAACTCCCAAACCAGCACACCATCTTCCCAATGCAATTCCTACCCAATCACCAGTGCCAACCGCCATTTGTGCAACAACACCAACACAAAATATCATGCACCAAGGTGGAATACACGTTCTGCGTCCGAATTTATTGGCAAGAGGTCCAGCAATCAAACATCCGATCAAGGTACCGATGGATAACTAGAAATTGTTAGTGCCATCGTGGGAATAGGGAGGGGGGATTGTCTCGAACAAAAGAACAGAGCAAGAACTTACCAAGCCAACAATTAATCCAGATCGCACATTTGTAAAATAGTACCCGGTAGGATATTTTACCAAGTTCGTAGTCCTTTGACCAAACCTCTCAAGGAAAACTTCCATCTCCAAGAAACCAGAAATCTGACCAGTATCATAACCAAAGATAAATCCTCCCATTGCAACCAAGATGGTCATGAATATAGTGCGCAGAGTAATGGAAGGAACATGAAGATTTTCGTATTGGTGAACACCCTTTTCGGAATTGGCATTGAAAGCCCTTGCTCCAGTTGTAGCCTCCATCGAGTTATTCCCTGAGTTGACAACAGTTGATGGATGGCTATTATCGACACCGCCATTGCGATTGCGACCAAAGCGAGCCATGATCACTGATGATTGACGAACACAATGTGAGATTGACTTTGCTAGAGATTAATGTGTATTCCAAAGTAAAAGATATAAAAATTAAGGACAACTGATGAAGGTAAACGTATGACACGAAAAAACGGATGAAGAGGAAGGGAGGCTGTAAATATATCTTAATGTGACGTCTAGTCTAACCATGAGACTAGAACTGAATGGGCATCCGCTCGCTGCTCGGCCTTGTTATTTCTCGTGTCAGATCATGATACTAGATTTGAAGTGAAAAAATTAAGTTTTGAGACGGGGGTAGGCCGAGCCTTCCTGACTCTTCCATTCCGACAGCAGTATCTCACTAACATTTTGTAGTAATCCCAGGACCAAAAGGTCACAAGGAATTCACGACAGGGCAAGGCAAAGGGCAATAGTTGGAGTGGTTTTCAAACTAGCCTCCATATGGAGTTTCTGGAGTCCCCAAGGATCCATAGCATGTGGTCCATTATTCGAAAATTTTCTGGTTGATTTTTAAACTCCTAGTTAGATGGAGAAACGGCCAAGAAATGACGTCGTTGGTAATGGTTCTGACCCTTTTTTCAAGAACGGCCCGGATATTTACCATTGAAGCGGTGCGATTCCATAAGGAGAATCCCCTGAAAGATCCATATATGTTAATGGAAACCCCAATCAATTGTCGTGTGTTTTTGTTTGAAATCAGGTTGATACCCACAATGCCCGAGGAGATGGAGATATGGAGATATGGAGATTTGGACGGTCCTTTTCTCGGTGACATTATCTCAACTTCTGGGTAGTGGTAAGTAGTCAAGTCCTTCTGTTGACGTGTCCAAGTCAAGTAACTTGATTGATCATCCACAGGAAGTAATTGAGATAGTCTTGACTTTTCCACACGGGGTATCGGGGACTCCATGGTTGGAGAAATTGGAGTGCAGAAATCGTGTTGCAATTGGAGGTTTGGGGACTTCGGAGGAGTGGATACCAAGTAATGCCAGGAGGCGTTGCGGGTGTGGCGTTCGACTGTGTAGGAAGATGACGTTCGATAGGGCCGCCCAATGACGAAAGGCGAGAAACGAAAAAGGAAAAAGGAAGAACGAAAAACGAAAAACGAAAAGCGAAAAACATTTCACCAAATAATCGATAGAGGAGATTGGAAAGGGCATGAACAATTGGGTTTCTAGAATCTTCGAAACACAGCAATAATGATCACACGGTAGAAGAAAAAGGGAGATGGAAAAAAAGTGTAGACTACTACGAGGACCATCAAAAAAATGCCGTGTAGTGAGTTTCGCCATCTGGAAACTACTGGGTAACAGCGTTGACATTGTTTACGTCGTACCTACGCTACTACCTACCTAGGTAGCATCGTCAATTTTTGAACGGAATCCGAAGTGGCCGGATCGGATCGGATATATATACATATATACGGAGTGAGCCATCGAGTTGAATTCGAGTCAGGAGATTTGTGCGCAGCATTTTACGAAGATTCCGGTGTCAGTCGGGTATACTCCGGCTTTATCCGGCACGGTTCAAACGTGGGGGATTATTCTTCTTGAGGTGGGGGTGATTGTGGAGTAAGGAGAAACTTTTCACCTTGCATCCGACACACGTGAAGGAGGTGAGATGTAACATTGTCGTCATTAACCACGTATATGTATATATATACATACAAATCAACAACGCCAGACAAATGGATTCCCGATTGTTTGGGGTATTTGTTGGTAGGTACATGACTGTTGACCATACAAGAAGTAGAAAATTGTCCGACCTTTCCCCCATGTTCAACGGAGTCAATTTTTACCCCTCATATTGTGATATTTTCGGCAGCTCTCTTTCCATCTTCCCAATAGGGAAACAAGTTGATTATTGAATACAGAGAAATCTATTTCCGTCTCGACAATGCTGGCATTGGTATGTATCTTGTCAGGCCAGACCTGGGGAATGGCATGCACAATGACAAAAGTGGTGTTCTGGCTTGATTCCTCTCATTGAAAGGTACTGGAAGAGCCCACTCACACTTGTGATGTTGGCTTCACACATTCGCCCGTTCTCCCTTTCCTTTTCCCAGTGACCAATTTCGGAACATCGACGGGCATCCCTCGATCCAAAGGATATACGGTGTACACGAATTTCTCAACAACTCCCCTCATCTTTTATATGCACCATCCAGATAAAGAAGCTCTTAGGAGAGACTTCTCATCCTAGAACTTCTATTTCATATGGTCATATCATGTGGATATTCCTTGAAATATCAGCAAGACCGCAGGCCAAGATGGAAGTATTGTATGAACAAGCAGCAAATGATCTTTCCACCCTTCAGATGACATAAATCTGGAGATGGAATAGAGAATGATTTGAAACATTCGGTCCGCACCGAAAGAGCACGTACTGTCGATGTGTTAATTTCAACAGATGAAGAGGGAAACTCTAAATATATTTCTCCGTTAAACGATATATTGTTGATGATGGGTTGAATAGATAAAGAAAACTCAAGCTCCAAAATTTTCAAAGCTCATTGTCAGTGGAGTGAATCGAAGGACCTTTTCAGAGTGTACTAACCACTTAAATCTTATCATCCACAAATCCGTTCTATTGTCTGGGACTTCGACTACGTATGTCAATATCCACCAAACAAATCCATCTATGTGAAGATTTCGATATAATTCCATAGAGTGATGAAGAAAATTAATTTGAAACTCGTATGAAAATCTACTGGGTATTCAGGCAAAATTGTATGGATAAATCCCCCGTTCAAAGTACTCAGTATTCTCAAACTATTTTTAAATTTCTTCGTGTAGGTGTAACGTACCACCAAAACGTGAAATCTATATCTTCACGCCGTTGATCTGCATATCGAGATGTTATTCTTGAACTCGTAGAATTCAGTCTAATTGTCTTTTCCTCTGTCAGTTTCACCCTTCTAAGATTACTAGGACGTTGTCGATGTCAGGGATCTAAACGGCTTGAAGTTGTTGAACTTGACCAGTGATCTTATTCTCTACTAATGACTAGGTACAAATTGTAGATTTATCCAAGTAACAAGCAAGACCAAAACAGAACGAGGATATCAACATGCATAAGTCTCTATTATATCATCTATCTATCTTACTGTATGTAACATATACGAAGAAAGGCTACGTGTCTAATACCTCGGTATAGGTCGTCTCATGGGTAGTATGATAGGTGACATAACTTATATATCTTCTCCCCTCAAGAATGATACTTTTGATCAATCCATCCATCCTCATAAAAACGAACAAGCAATATATTGGATGGAAAGTAATCGGGGATTAATTTGTTGAATCCTTTTCCACAGCTATAAAAATCGAAATATCCATCTATTTTCTTACCTATCGGGATTATCATTGGCGGAAGATTATTACCCCCTGGCTACCGACCATTTTTACCTCCACTTCTCCAAATTCCCCATCTTTTGACATTCCCCTTAGTATTTCCCCCCGGTTCAACATCACATCTAAACCTATCGCCCTCAAATTTATATGCAGGGTCGCAAGGTTCCTTTTAAACAAAGCTGCTTTGTCGGTGGAACAATCTTCACCGAGAGGGAGTTTGTTATCTTTTCTATTTTTCCATAACCGTTGCTCTTCAGTCCGAAGACGAGAATTCTTTCTCTTTTTCCACGTTGATTTTGGCATGAGATTGCGTGAGAGTGGCTTGAAGATTACTCGCTACTCGATGGATTAAGGAAAAACACACACCACTACAAACACAAGACATCACCCTATCGAGCCTGTCTCTAAAATCCTATCAAGACCACAATTCCGTTTGCCGTTCTCCATTCTCAGCTGCATGAACTTCTTCCAATGGTTCATCAATTCAATCAGCCTTCTTTCTAAACCCCCCTCCCCCCCTTCATCCCCCTTCCAAAAGCTAATCGAAAACTGTCCGGCGAAATTTCGATAGCCTCTCGAATATTTTCTAGCAAACCAGCGAGCTCCCAATAAGCAATAGCAATCACACCACACCTCAATCCAATATTGTATTGCAGAACAGTGCATGGAATATATCCGATATCAGTTTCACCTCCCATACCTTACAACTTTCGTCTCAAAGTTGACCCAGACTTCTACCTTCTCTCTCAACTCGGATGTCTATCACTGTCACTCCCACACTTTTATTTGAAAATCACGGGCTGCCATGTAGTACAGAAAAATTGAGTAAGAAATCGATTTTATCCTGACCTTGAGATTATTGGACCTATATACCTACAAAGGTACACGCATTGATATCGCAAACAAGATATTAATTCCACTTTCAAACTACAACTATCGCCAACCCCGAACTTAATACTCGAAGCTACCATTCACATTGCGCCCTCGATAGTACCTCATTAATATTGTACTGTCAGAAATACTTTAAGCCTGTTTACCCAGGTAGAACTTCATCCTCCTCAAGTCTAACAACCGGCAAAATTATTTGTAAAGAAGCTTTCGTCCGAAATTCTCAAGGTCATCAAGAACTTCCTCAGAAATTCTCCAATCTGTCAATTATAAATTCCAGCGAATCTATGGCAACCAAACAACAACAGTCGTCTCCGACGCCTACGCGGCCGAAGAGCACAAATGGAATTATTAATGGGAGTAAGGCTGGTATGGGAGATGAGAGGATAGTTGTAATCGTTTTTGGGCAAGGTCAAGATAAAATTGTTCCTGTTTTCGCCGATGTACTCGGGAAACCACATAGAATGGCCACCAGCTTTTCGGCTGTTGGAGACGAAGATCATGAAACTGTTATAGGAATAGCAGCAAGTGATGCAAAGGGTGATATTGAATCCCGGAATCGTTCATTGATCGTCGCTATCAATGCTCATTGTGTGGCTTTGGGAATGCCACCAGATTTAAATCTATCGGCTTCAACAGATTATGAATTTCTTTACACAGAGACACCATTTTTCCGAAGAGATCTTTCACGATTTATCGCATTCATTTTAGGTCAAATAAGTCATCATGAAGCGCTCATTACGAAACCGAGAACTTATATCATATCTACCACGTTCCCAGATGTTCGTACGGCATTATCTAATTTAGATATTCTCTCGGTTGGATCAGATGCGGTAGAAATTCGCGTCGATTTACTAAAGGAAGGTTTAACTGATGGAACTTTCAGTTCTGTACCAAGTTTGAGTTACGTTGGAGAACAAGTTATGCTACTGAGACAGCGTACAGAATTGCCCATAATTTTTACGACCAGATGTACGAGAGAGAATGGCCGATTTCCCATGGACAACCCAGAACTCTATTACGAATACCTCTACCGAGCTATACAGTGGGGATGTGAATACATTGATGTTGAGGTTTGGTTACCAGAAGAGATTAGAAAGAGATTGTTCGAGCAAAGAGGAAATAGTAGGATCATTTCGGCATTTCATGACTTCTCCGGAACATTCAAATGGCCATCGCTTCAGGCTCAGAACATCTTTCAAGAAAGCCGAAAATATGGAGATATTGTCAAGATGATTACCATTATTAATTCTATGTCTGAGAATTATGAACTTGAGTACTTTCGTTCTCAAATCAAAGCCAACTATCCTGATGGACCTCCATTATCTGCCGTCAACATGGGACAACTTGGACAATTGTCTCGTGCCCTTAACACAGTCTTTTCACCCATCACTCATCCTTTACTCCCTATCGTCGCTGCTCCTGGTCAAATGAGTGCCGCGGAGATTAATGGTGCTCTAGCAACCATGGGCCAATTGCCAAAGAAAAACATCTATGCTATTGGTACCTTTCGCACCACTCCTCAAGCAACCTTCTTCGAAAAATGTTTCAATGAATTAGGGTTACCACACAACTTCGCATCATTAGATCGAGGTGTCAAAGGATCCGTCGAAGCTTTCTGTTTACAACCTAATTTTGGTGGCGCATATATCAACCCACCTCTTCAATCTTCACAACCATACATACCCATGCTATCAGATGCAGCGCGTACTATTGGTGCTGTTGATACTAACGTTGAACGAGGTGAAGGTCCATCATCAACTTTCATAGGGGATAATGCGACATGGAAAGGTATTCGTGCAACCCTTACACGTGATTTCGCACCTTCGGCATACAAAGATCGAGCTGCTATTATTTTATCGAGCAATGGGGAAGACGCCGCGTCGGTAATATTCGCACTTAGAAGCCTTAACATTGGAAAGATTAATACAATTGGGTTTAAGGCACATGGACCTTTAGCGGCGGGTGTCGAGTCTTTCACTTCGATGGAAAGTGTTACCAAATCCGACATTCCATTTGCGATAATCTCAGCTTTACCACCCGAGAAGACTCATTTGGTACAACCTCTTCTCAGATACTTTAATGGAAGAGATTCTCGAGGACAAGGGAAAGTATTCGTTGATCTTGCTCATGGACCAAGAAAAGGGGACCCATTGGCTGTCGCGGAAGAATGTGGGTGGACAGCTTATGGAGTTGCTGATACGAGTGCTTTTACAACAGTGGAGACCCTAAGATTATTGGTCGGACAAAACGTTCCATACAGTTTTGTTAGGTTAGCAAGTGGAAGAGGTTTATATTGATTTCTCGGGAGCGAGCGAGTTTGCCTGTGGGTAGGCTGTGTGTGAATCTGGGGGTAAGAGCGACGCGCATGTGATGATTTCGCTGCATGGTGTGGTGTTCTCTCTATTTTTTAATGAGGCAGGCGTTAATGAAAAGTATACAGTGGAGCGAAACCGCGAATATACGAACGAGGAGATTGTAGATGAGACTCGAGTGCGGGGGCAGTTTCATGGATTAGGCTTTGGATTTGTGCACTTTCAGGTGTAAAGAGCCGGGGTCGTGCTTAGACTGAGGATTGAGGATTGAGGATTGAGGGTTGAGGGTTGATGATCGAGGAATTCCATGTTGCATTGTCTTTTTTTATGTCGAATTTAGTCTTTCAATTAGATGCAATAATGCGGGAGACAGAATATTATCAAATATACTTGGATGTTAAGTGCCTCACTTGCGCGTGTTTCACTTGTACTTCGTGCTTACTTGAATTCATTGATATAGGACAGGATTATTGATTACGCTTTGAGATATTTCCTTTCAATCTCCATCCAAGTCTAGTTAAAGTATCTCCGCGTTCTTTCGCTCTCAAAATCTATCCACCATGAAAACCCCCACTACACATCTCACCCCGCCTTTTCGCTGTACCAATATCTTGTGTCATATTTTTGAAGCCCCCAATACTCGAATATCCTGTCGTCCATCCCATCCTTTTTTTTTGTCATCCTTGTCTTCAACACAACCCCTCCGATGATTGAAATTAGGTCTTGAGAGACTTGTAGTATTTGCACGTCGGTGTTTGGGAAGCAGATAGAAGGGCGGGTTTCTACCGACAAGCGGGGTAAAGCTCCCAACCCATCTTCCAAACTCGCTGTATTGAAAGGAAATAAGTTGGCGTGTATTAAAGTTGTACCTTCACAAGTCCGAAAATAGTTTTGGAAGTTTTTAACCTATCGAGATCTCAGTTTCCAGAACTATTGTCTTCAACTTTGGAATATAATTGACCTGATAATTCACACTGCCCCTCCTCCACTTCTTAATACCGCCCCAACTTAACAAGCCAACTCTATTGAATCCATTCCTCGCCCTCAAACAACGCAAACAATGAAAGCTAGCTATCTGCCAAACTTCCTAACACTTTTCATCATCCGAATTCTGAATCTCTCCTTTCGCTTTCCACTGGCTGAGCACCCTAATTGATTTTGAGAATCTTCTGCTTAGGTGCATGGCTTCAGGTTTCAGAATATCTTTGTTTAGGAATTGACTGTTATTCACCTCTGCATTATTCATGACAGAAATAGTCATGGCCGGCACAAGCACTCAAAGATAGAACGAGCCCGTGGTTAAGTAGATGAGAATGAGCCTTGTATGTGAAATGAGAGTCGAGCTCAGTAAACGGCCAAAACAATTGATCGAACGAGCGCAATCGATATTCTTCGTCAATCCGATGACTATCAAGCTCGAGGAACTTTCCGAAAAACACGCAAGATTATTTATGATTCTTGAAGAACCTTGGTAAAATTTCAGAAAACTACAATATTGAATGAAAGTTAAAGTCGCATTGGTCCGTCGATCTGAGTTTTGAATCAATTATAGAAATCACATTGTTGACAACGTGCTGTCCTGAATTATTTCAATCTTATCTTTCTGGTAAAATTTGAATGTTCGACGTGTTGATAGCCTCAAGATTGAGGGGGAAATGGGTAGGACACATAAATCAAGTCGAGTTCAAGACAAAATTATTCTCTTTGGCTCTTGGGACTATACCTCTACTGCGCTGCCGCGTTCATTTTCCTCCATTTGAAACTTCGCAATTCTTAAACACCGGCGAATATAGCCCTGGCATAATAGCTGGTCAGCTATGTTGCTCTCAGGTTGACGACCATCATCATTCAATTTTCCTCGATCTTGGTATGACTCCTGTGATGTGAGCAATCATGGATTTATGAATCATTTGATATTATCTGTCAAATCCAAAGTTCAATTAATTTCAATGCCAGAGCGAGAGCTTAAAGTTTGAGGGAAAGCGGAAGTAGACTTCTCTAGGCCTCCATTTCTAGCTTTTGCCGGTCCCATAGTGACCCAAGATCAGACATTGACTCAGTCGCTTGACTAGAAAAAAATGATTTTTATCTTTGGCACATAGCATGGGAAGTCGAGCATGAATCTGAAAGCTAGGCATTGTTCTAACATACAGTGGGCCTCATAAACATGGTAAATTAAAAACACCCGTCAAAGTATCCCAAATGCAAGACAAATTAGAGCTCAACGAGGTGGTTGGCAGTGCCCCTTCGCTCTGATCATCAATACTATCTGGATGTGTTTTGCATGTAAAAATTTAAATTTATCCCGAAATAAAATCCAAGGGACGCGTGGCGTGAGATGAGAATTGCATATGATTTGAGGCTAAAATCCAAATCGATGAAACCCTTTAAAGAATTTTCAGACCATGAAATACCTAGTAGTATCACACATGTATAGAATCTGAAATCTACAGTACTACAGCTATAAGAACACCAATTCTGTGGTAAAAGTTGTGTGGTAAGATAATTAACACGAGGTGCATAGATCTGGGGAAATATGGGGTATTATCCAAGATGACACGCGTATGCAAATTTAATAAATGGTACTCTATTAATGTGTGAAATCTGCAAGGACTCAGCTTGAGATTGGTGGGAAAAGGAAATTGTCTGAGACTATTAATGAATAAATCAATATACCTCCGAATACCCTTAGTTGATAGATTATTGACAAAAAATAAGATGAAGATCGATACAACATCAATACCCAAGGCCATGGCTTGGATCTCAAGGATGCGTCTGTTGAGGTCTCGTCGGATAGAAAAAAAGCATAAAAAAACAAGGAGAAAAGGAAATGCCAACTTACTTGTGATGTCAGTAAATCTCCCACCGGGATTGTTGAAGTGGGTTCAAATCACTGCGGAGAGAGGGTGACGGACCGAGCCGACCGTGGCATTTTCTTGTTTGATCGAATCTCTGAAATGAGTGCGAATCATGATATACGGGACGGCGGGCCCATTTCATACAGGTGCCGTCTGTCATATGTTAAGCTGGATGAAAAGATTCGGTTCTATCATACTCATGTATAAGAAGAGATGAAAATTCTGGGAGGGGCTTTTTCTTGTGTTGTTTACACTAGCTGAAAAGTCACCAGTATGTAACTCGGCATTCTTGGTTGACAGTGCTGCCTCTTTCTGAGTGTATATTCCTTCTTGAAGAGCTTGGGTAGGCAGTAGATGAGTTCCCAAAATGGCTGTGATAATCAGGATGAAGTCTTTTTTCCATTCTGCCTGATTCGGATATTGAATGACAATGTTACAGAGGAGGGGCGCTGGGTAGTTGATCATGCTTCTGAGCCTCTTTCGTCTAGATATACTCTTTCTAGCACCTCCAGATGCGCATTTGCATCTCGCCATGATTACTGACATGAGATTAAAAATGGCAGTTCACGAAAGTTGGGCATCTCTAGCGCGTGAAAGAGATGGGATATGTACCTAGGAAGACGGACGTATTGCCCCGATTCATGTCAGGATACTTCAGACGATAGACCCTGAAATAACCAATGCGATTTCGTCTGTTATCCGATGCAGGTTATCCGAATACTACATGGAGCATCATACACATATCTTACTGGTGAGCTACGAGTCACGACCTTGGGGATAGTGAAATATCCATACACGTACTTGTGTTCAAATGCACCCGTTTGTGACTCTGATGAGGTGATCCAGGTTCGCCAGAGTGCTAATGAATGTGTCCTGCATGACGGAGATACTACCCCTTGAAGCGTCGCGCGTACTGAGTGATGACATCTGGTAACTCGATTTTTGGATATACTTTAGATCAGCCCATAGCATGTGGATCTTCGGGAGTGATTCGAGAGTGATGCTATTGTGTAAAGTTGTGAACGGATATTTGAGTAGCTTCCCTATCCGTGGTATGAAGATTACACAAGAGGGGATAAGACGGATAATGTCACACCTCGTATCACGATGAATGATGTGATATCGCGGTAGTTGATTCGTATCTGCACCATTTAACCGACTCGAATTTGTCCCAGAGAAAGTTAATGAATGAATGAACCCCAGACACTTTGGGAACACACAGGATCATACCAAAAACGTGTTTGTGGTGTGTTCAAAAGTCTGTGATTTTGGGTAGAAGTGGAGTGGCGCTTTGCATTTTGCGGGGAAGTTGTTTCAAATAGTCCAAGATGTAATTTCAATTTCCATTGTTCCCCTTACCATACACATGCAGCCTTTCTTCCCAACCTAAATTTCAACATGTCGAGAAAGTTTGGATGGGAAGTTACAATTCACGGAATTAGAATCATATATTCGAAGCGTACATCCCGTATCAAGATCGATGCACAACCTGGTTTCCCGCAACTTAATCACAAAAAGTTGTGATGAATGTTAGATGAGAGGGATCGCTATCCTGTAATATTTTAAATATCATTTCGAGATGAAGATGTCACATTTCTTCGCAACTTCTCAAAACGTTAATATCTCGGACAGTTCAATATGACGGAAAATCCCCGAGGCCTGCTTCTTGACTGTTCGGAGGAAACGTTGGGATTAGGTTTAGTCGTCGACAATTTGAAGAAGTAGTTCGGAAGTATCGATGGTTTAAGATGGATGGATGGTAATTGAGGTTACATCCAATATTTAACCTCCTTGAAGATTATTTTTATTTCTCCATGAAAGTGGTCGTCAGCATGGCTCGCATTGGCGCATTGAGGTGATAATCTAAGATGATTTCGGAAGCGAAGCCGTTGAAGATGAGACCAGGGGGAAATTCGAAGCTTTTCGGATTTCTACTTGAGAGTCACTAGCCGTTGGCACAGTCTTGTCTTTACAGTCTCACAGTCTTGTCTTTACAGTCTCACAGGTTCACAAGCTCACAGTCTCATCCTTTCACAATCTAAAAATGCAGGCGCTTCAATTATCGATTTCATGTCGTCGATCATAGAGCAGTACGAAGCTTTCCAGCTTAACTTCAAATATGTTTGGCAGGACCGTAAAGTCCGTGAAGAATAACCTTCATTTGTGAATTTAGACATGATGATACATCCAAGTAACTTTTTATTATAATTTCAAGGGGACTCGGGTCCAGGTATAACCCCAGAAATAGCAAAAGGTAAAGTTGTGGGTTTGACGGAGGGTTTTTTCTACTCTGTGGGTTGATGAGGGATAGCCTCGGGGATCACAAGAATTTTGGACAAGTCATTCGACCAAGCGTCTAGCGTCTAGATTGTATGAATTTTGAGCTACTCCATAATTGGGTCTCAATTGTGGAGAGGGTAAATACGTGATGAAGTGGGAAACCGAGGGAAATGGGAACAGTACCGGCTGGTGTCGTTGTAGTGTGATGCAGAAAAGAAATGCAGATAGATCGGAGATTCAGCGAGGAAAAGATTGCAGTACTACCTTAGCCACAGTTCCAAATCCATGTGAGAAAGTTACAGATTATAGGTGACTCGCAAATTATGCAGGAAAGCGTCGGAACTTTTTCTTCCAACTGAGGTTATGCTTACCTTCACTTCAATCTTTGCTTCTCAATTTACCCCCTTTACATCGGTTGGTTCCCTTGATCATTCCCCTGCAATGTTAGCATATCTGTCGTTTTGACGGCAGATCAAGGGCCAAGGTTGACCTAATCGAATTTTACAAGAAAACAAGGAGAGGGGGTGATTCGGGGGAGTGGAGATGTAAGCTCATTCATTACCTAGAGTTTTTTGTCACGGTTTACTTACTGAGTCCTGACTGACTGATCTTTTCCTGGGGTTCCTGGTGTTTAGAATACTAGTTAGGTACAGCGCAGTGAGCGCTTGCAAACGACAGGTGTGTTAACGAGGACGGCGATCCAGTTGTTGTTTCTGTTTTTCTCATAACCCCAGTTTTCCAATTGATGTATCGGAGCCACGATCTCCAATATGGCAAGTGGTCCGTGGGATACTGCATTTACTGCATTTACTGCATTTACACATCTTGACTATAAGTTCGAAAGACTCATGATCATCTTGGTGTCTAGCATGCTCGGTATGTACCTTGGGTGTCTACAGCACAGAGCAAAGCAAACTTTCAGGTACCCGACAATTATCCTACCTCCTTTCTCATCTCATCTCATCTTTGACTTTCACGCGAATTCCGGATCGAGTCCAATAGTGTGTCCAGGAAGTTTATCCTTCCTGTTTTCCCATCTGACGAATATCTGCACGAGCTGGAGGGAGCCTCGGGGGAAAGAAAATAAAGAAGAACCAGATTATGATCATGGCCACCACCATGCCATCACCATCACCACTATCACCTCTACTAACTCTACCAAAAATCTGTTGACAATGTAATACTACCTAGGTATCATTTGCACCAATGCACCAATGCAACAACAATCCCTGAGCATGCATACATACCCAGTAACACAGCTCTCTCTCCGTCTCTCTCTAGCTTCAACCTCCCCGCAATCTTCCCTACCAAAGTATCCAGAACACCCCCTGTCTTCTCCTTGCAAAACTGCTGTCGTGCCTCGCTTTCCTTCGAGAATCTTTTTCATTTCTTACCAGGTACGATGTTTCTGCAGCTCTAGACAAGTGATAACACCCCCATCTTCCTCTTATGACAAGGGCATGGTGGGACGATGCGTTCGTTCTTAACCCTTAACATCCAACCCTCATCTCACGCTCCCGTACTTCTGAGCTCTGTCTTTTCTTACTCACCGATACCAATCATCTCCCGTACTTCTCTAATCCTAGCCCATTCTTTACATCACACTTTATACATTATACATTATACATTGCACATTACCACGAACCGCCACGTCTAATTCCAATTGTATACTTTCTTTTCCTCTGCTTGATACTTGAATGAAAAGTCTCACCAAACGTAAGACCATAATCCATCAACCGTCAACCGTCAACCGTTAACCGTCAACTTGTCAACTGATCAACAAAACCGCCTGGAAAATATCCCTGGGAGCAGTAGTTCGGTCAATGACTGTCCGATCATCTCTGTAATTGGATTACATCTGCAATTGGCGAACGAATAACGGTTGCCATTATTTTGGGAAGCTCCCATCCACCCGAGAATTCGTCGAACGTCCAACACCTAGCCAAAAACCGAAGAGGATACGACGTACACACATAAATACATCATCCATTTGACCAAGTCTGGATCGGAAATTATTTGCATACTCCCCTCCAAAACCACCACACTCGTAATGTTTTGTGCATTGCGTCTCGACCAATCTTTATGATGTGACGAATCTTATTACTGTACAACAATAATTTCTTCTTTCGTCTTTTCTTGTCGCCCTGGAATTTCCTTTCGATACCATGTCCGGAAGGCCAGCGCAAGTTGGAATTGAACGATTACCAGCACGACGTATGAGCAACGAACCACGAGAATCAATGAATTGTAAATCTTGTAGAAAGAGGAAGGTTGGTTCTACTCTGCTCCAGCTTCAGGCGCAATTCTTCCGAGATGCTAAAAGTTTTTCCAGATAAAGTGCAATCGGTTGCGACCGACTTGCGAAGCTTGTCAAGTCTTCCAATGCCCTTGTATTTATGGTGGGGTTATAACATTCAAGAAATTCGAAATGCTTAGTTCTAACTCTTTTTTCTCTTGATAGATGCCGTTCCTAAAAAGCGTGGACCTAAGACGGATGTATTGGAGGCTTTACTCAAGAGAGTCGATGGATTGGAACGAAAATTGAGGGATGAGAAAAAATCCAATTCTCCAAATAATGATGGGAGTGCTTCTGGTTCTGGTTCTGGCGGGGGTGAAGCGGAAAGTCCTCATGATGATACAAAACCAAAACGACCTCATCTGGAGACGCCCATCTCAAATATTGCAGATGAATCAGCCGTATATTCTCCAACACCCATAAGGTACTTGATGTCTATCCTTGCTTACAACTTTCTTTTCAATTGAAATATCCTCAGCGAGCCCTCTCCATCAGTCCAACAAGATGTCCTTTTGGATACTTACTTTGTTCGATGCCATGGGAAATCTTACCATATACTCGACGAAACTTCTATTCGACAGCGGATCCAATCCAATCAAATCCCAACATATCTACTTTATTCAATCTACGCTGTTAGCGCAAGGTATGTCGGAACCAATTGGTTCACATATGACGAATCACTGACTTTCCTTAAGATATACTTCTCATCCAAATGGATATTTTGCTGCAGTAAGATTAAGTGAAGATTATGCTCATCGAGCCAGAGCAGAAGTAGACATCGACGAACCATCTATCGATAATTTACAAGCTCTCTTACTTCTTGGTATTTCTTACACAGCATCTGGAAGAGGGAAGAAGGCATACATGATGCTTGGTACATGACTCTAATAACTTTCAACCACTAAACAATTCGCTAACTGTACATAGCGAATGCCGTTGGAATGGCTGTTGCGCTAGAACTCCATCGCGAACTGGATCAGAACCTACGAATTAGTCCTGTAGAGAGAGAATTACGAAGAAGACTATTTTGGACATGTTATTTGATGGACAGATTCACAGCATGCGGATCAAAACGACCATCATTAATTGCCGATAAATCTATTGTGTTACGATTACCATCTTGGTCACCCAATCCAGCCGCTCTTCCCGTCGAAGGAGAGTTTTTCCAAAGTGGTTCAAATCTTCATTTCGGTAGTGGAAAGAAGAGTCAAGGAAGCAGTGGAATGCTCATAGATATTGTGAGGATACTGGGAATTACCAACCGCTATCTCGCAGCTGGCGGTGTAAAAGGCAGGTTTTGCAACAATCATGTTTGTTCATCAATTGTTCATTGTACGAATACTGACTACCATGCTACAAGAACAGGCGACTCTCATTTCACATGGCACTCATTATCGAATCTTTCGAAAATTCGCCAGGACTTAGATATTTGGGCGGGGGGTACACAGGATGTCTTTACATCTGTCGATACACTTTTTGGACAGCCAGACAGTACAACTCTCGTCCTTAGCAAACTTATCTATCATCTCATACATTGCCTGATATATCGGCCTTTTCTTCCCATTGATCTTGCTGAGTTAGCTGGAACCGGTCAACATCAATCTTGGCAAATTGAAGCCACAAATCTTTGTTTTCTTCACGCAAACGCAATCGCCGAATTGGTAGAGCTTGGAAAACAATCTGCATCGATAGAATGGCCCGCATTTGTGGGATATTGTATTTGTACCGCTGGTACTGTTCATGTTCATGGGATACACTACAAAGGCGGTCGTGAAGGTGAAGTGTTTTCCGCTTCCTCCGATTTTCTTTCCAGAGAAATGCAACAACTTTCCGAACTTCGATATGCATGGTCTTCAGTTCAACATCAACGAGAAACTCTACAGACGATCTATGGTTGTCATTCCGATCTAGTGAAAAGTCTAGGAAGTAACCCGATGCGCTTTAGTCCAGTCTTTCACCTGGAAGATTTTTTCGATAGGTATAGTGATTTGGGCCAATACTTTGATGGGGCTCATATTAGTTTTGCGGATGTGGTGACACCCAACCCGGAAGCATATCAAGGTCATGACCTTTATGCGCCGACACAATCAAATAGGAATGGTTCTATGAATGGGGGGACAGGCTCCAGTGGCTCAAATGATTCGTCTACCGTTACTGCCAAACGCAAATCTTCTTCATCTGCACGAAAACGTGCTCTTACCAATAGCCTAAAAGACAGACCTCTAATGTCACCGAATGCGAGATCGGTTGAACAATTACCACTACCACAGAACGGTTTACTCGGTCATGATACGGCATCTTATTCTAATCAAGGAAGTTCAATGACTACACTTCCGCAAATACCCTTTTCGCCACCTAGTCAAAATCAATCGCAATCATATACTTTTTCACCATCGCTCTCTTTGAATCACGGGCAAGAATCGGACTTTGATCCAATGTTTGGAATGTCACATCTAGGTAATGGTGGGAATTTCTCATTTGCGGGTATGGGCGGAACAAGTAGTGGTATGATGGGAGAAGAGGGTATGACACCAGGAGGAAGGTCAAACAATGGGAGTACGGGAACAAGTGGAGAGGAGAAAGATTTCCTAAGCTTGCTAGAACAGCTTGCAGAAAATGAACAACAACGAGGCGGACCAATCGAATTGGACTTTTTCTTGGGTGGTGGACAGGGTTGAAAATGAACTGGGCACACGATAGCTTATGCACGCCCATGCTTATTTTTCGAGACATGAATAAAATCATCTCACGTGGTTGAAGAATTGGTACCTTGCCAAATCATACTTGCTTGGTTGAATCAACCTGGTACGAAATCATGGAGATAAATAAAAGGAGGAGAAAACTCTACACGAGCCGAGGGGAGATGACCAAAGAAAGGATTTAAAATATTTACGAGGATGGAAAAAACAAGTTCGAGGGTGAAAGAATGTACAAGGGACTGAGAGAATTGCATTGCTAATGAGAGTACCGGAGTTTGAGTTGGATGAATTTGCGTGCGGATACGTACAGTACCACTGAAGGGCATATGAAGTTTAAATGGGTGCAGGTGCAACCAGGGGAATGAGATACGGAGTTTCTGGGTGTAGGTTACATTGCGGTAATATCTCACGATGGGAATCTTTTGTATAGAGTGAGCAAAATTGGAGGCGAGGGAATATCCATGCTCGCCATCACATCATACTCTAGGTATAAAATCGATGTTTAATATAAATATATCTTCCAAGCACTTGAGTTCATCTCGAGTTGTACTTTGGACTTCGAGAGCCTGGAATCATTACCCTTTTCCGGACGCTTCGAAACATGCTTGTACCTTGCTTTTCCGTGGTAGATGTAACTTACCAATCACTACTTGGCTAGAACTCATGAATCTTGTAACAGATATGTGAGGACAAGATATCCCATGCATGTCCCTGATTTAATTCATGATATGTCCGACCGTGCGAAGTTCTAACCTCCGTGCCTCCCTCGCCTGATACACACATCGATTCTCAATCACAGGTAAATCAATCGATCCGTATGGTAAGATCGATTGACTTTCAGGAGATCATGATTCGAGCTCTTGGTAAAGAGTACGTACAGTGAATGACCGAGAGAGCCTCACCAGTGGCCTCCCTCCCGCCCCCAACTTTACAATTCGGAAAAACACACTGCCCCTCCATGCAGCCCGAGATTTCACTAGAATACGAACACCCATCCCACTTCTGATACCATGTTTTCACATCGTCCACTTAATTGCCTATACGAGTTAGATAGGCGTGTCTTTTACACTTTTACTTTGACTGTACAGTAGACATAGCGGATGTACGTAGCCGTCCCCCACAAAATGGGGGCTGCAAAGTGAAATGCTGGGGATATTAGTGTGGATTTTAACTTTGGAGGAGCACGTGCTGAAGATTTAGGGTTATTTTGAAGGAAAAGGTGGGAATCGGACCGACGGAGTTCCCTCTTTGAGTAGCTTATTTGTTTTTAAGGAAGACAACACGGTACGTGATTTGGTAGAAGGAGAGGGAGCCTTGAATTAATAGGATTTTAGACTCCAGAGGAAGCGAAGAGATTTTTGATTGCCAGATTTACCCCGCGTTATGAGCGTTATCGGGGGGCGATGGGTAGAACATGGACTCGATGGAGTAGAGTGTCGAAACTAGGTACGTACCGGTGGGTTAGATCAAGCTTGGGGGAAGGAGGCGCGGGGATTGGTCAGAGAGGTGTGTGACCGACCTACTTAGTACCTCCATTGTCAGATCTTAGCATCTCACTCTATTTTGTAAGGATAGTAGAATCTTCTCATAATGGGTGAAGCTTGCGAGAAAATACACACATAGAAAGATGGTACTAGGTACATTGTACGAAAGCCAAGAGTCTAGTCCAAAATGGATTGCCGGCACCGGGCGGATGCACAGCGGCACGTGAGCGGATCGTAGTGTGTTGTTATGATGAAGAGAATGCCGATGGTATGAGTTTGAGATTACTTCGCCAAGCCATCGAACTTGATTGGTAGGGTGTTTGATGCTTTGGCAATTTGTCTGTACATTCAGTAAATCCAGTTCATTCTGTGAAAGGGTTAAGGCCAACTCAAGTACACAATGACTTTAGAGTCTGGACGTAAATGCTTACTATCGCCTAGCTGAGTCTATGTGTCCTTTGAGTCATGTTAGTATTCGCATTGAAGGAAGGAATGTTTCATCAGAGAGTATTGATCTTGATAGGCTCGGAAAACGAAATAGGGGTAGTTCGAGATGCTGAATGGGTGAATGGGAAGAATTCATGGAAAGAGATATGATACGATGAAGTCTGGTGAAGTGAAGTGGAGTGGAGTGTGGTGATGTATGGCGAAATCAAGCTATTCTGATTCGATGGCATTTAAAGTTTTGGTAACATGGCTAAGCCTACCTGCATAGCATTACTTCACTGTCGTCTCAAGTTGCGAAATTGATCCATTCATACACAAAGTTTAAATGGAAAGAGGAGTTCACATGAGAATGATGTTAATATCTAAGATGTCCAATGTCGATTGATCAAAGCCTTATGAAGATTGCTTAGATTACACTTGGGCATGCCAGTCGGTCGTCGCGAGATTGTGTTCTATGCTCTCGTGAGTCTCATCTCACAATTATTTATACCTGATACCTACCCTGCCCTACCCTGCCCAAACAAACTTCCTTGGCAGTATATTGACTCAGGATTCAGGAACGATGTACAACTGGCATCTGCTTGCTTGACACCTGCTTGAAAGCTCCATATTGCCAGTTTGGGAAGAACAAGGGACTATCACACACACAGGTGGACAGGAGGCACTGTGCACTGTGCACGCGAAGTCGATTTTGTTCATTTTGTTTGATAACCAGAGCATCCCTCTTGATTCTCGATCTTCACGCGTGTCAAAGTTGTACATTGTTTTGACACAGACAATCGGGGATAAAAGATTGGAGGCATGCCAAAGTCCATCAGATATCGGAGAAGGCGAATAGATGAGGTGGTGCTCGGTGGACGATGTAAGTAAGATCTTACGATGTACTATATATCCAGGTAGTATGTATCCAAGTAAAAGCAGCACAGGTGGCTAAGCTTAAAATGGTCATACAATTGACCTTAACCGAGGGATTGAAGTTGACTCTTTACGTCACTTCTCACAAAACTCATCAACTTTTTTTTTCTCTCGTCACTCTCTTTGAAGACCGAAAATCCCCCTCCCGTCACCCGGGCATCTTTTCGCGATTCTTTTCACGATTGAGGATGGACAGTTTACAATCATTACTACCTGACCAGGAGGCAATAATCGATGGACTAATGACAAATAAGGTTTGGTTTATATTTAATGTTTGTTGATGCTGCTTTTTCCCTGCTCACTTGTAAGTTTGACGACTTTTCATTGGAGACGATCCAATCCATAAGACTCTTGTAAGTGAGAAGAAGGCTTCAACAGAAATCTCTTCATTTCCCAAGCTTCGCCCCATAAAGTTAACGAATCGGCAATGGCGTCCGAACTACTGGAATTTGGCTATCCAAGGTCTTGCTGTGTTCTGAATGGTTGATTGGACTTCCAAACTTATTATCTTGCCAATCTGCCAATAACTTTAAATCCCAAGAGTCTTGATGTGGGAAATGCCGGGGTAAAACGACCTCCTCGAACTACTAGCAAATGCCCACAAACGTGCGAGTGGGCACTTGGGAACCGGGAACCGGGAAGAGAGGGTCAGAGTAGGTCATGATCATCTGCGAGTATACTTGACCTGCTGTCCAGACTGTCCGCCGCTCAGTCCACGTATCGAATCAACTTCGGTATACATCTACACCGAAAATAATTCAACAATACAACAAATCATCACTACTTGTCCTCCGACGCACTCACAACGATTGTAGTGTAGGACCATTTGCGCCATATACGATCTCAAAAGCTGGTTGGCACGCACGAAAAGTAATCTCATCGAGAAACGAAAATTCGACATTGACGAATACGAATCAGCGAGTTGAATTGGAGGCAGAGATTGGATCGCAGGAGGGGGGGATACATCACAAATCGTGTTTGCTCGCCTCATTGGGAATACAATTGCGCGCCGCGTTCACCGATCGGAAAAGTTGTACTTCAACATTATTTTGGCACATCGGAGGATGGAAATACGGAAATTCTTACATTCGACTTAGGAGTGGAAAATGACTTAGAAGTCGAACTCGAGACGAACAAATTTGAGACGAAATATATACAATGTCAACATCAACAGAACATGTACCATCGCGCAGTGAGCTGGTCTTTTGGGTCACTACCATCACCTTTATTATTACGAGCATATTTGTTGTCGCGAGACTGGTTTCTAGATTCGGGATTTTAAGAAAGAGAACTCCGGATGACTGGTTTATCATATTCTCTTGGGTAAGATACCATTTCTTCCGAGGGAGTAACTCGTTGAATGAATGGGTTTGCTAACACTTATGGTTCCCCGTGACAGATCTTTGCATTTGGGTTAACTTTCTCGATTGATTTTGCAACAACCAAAGGCCTGGGAAAGCTAGATGGTGATATCAAGGAAGAATGGGGCCCTCACCTCAAGAAAGCAGAATATGCATTTACAGTACTTTATGTGAGTTATGATTGTTGGATTATGGACCAAGTGCGCAATTTCTGACTTCTATTATAGAACCCATGTTTGATGGCGACAAAGATCTCAATTCTCATTTTCTACTTACGTTTAAGCCGAAATACTCAAAAGCTCCTTAGGTGGGCTTCATATATCACCCTACTCATTACAATTTTAGACGGTATCGTTCTTACTTTTGTCAACGCATTTCAGTGTAGCCCTGTCTCTGGTGCGTGGAGGACAGATACGGATGCAAAATGTCTATCAATCATCACCATCTATCTAGCATCAGCTCCTGTGAATATCATTACAGATTTAGCCATACTGGTTTTACCGATTCCTGTTCTTACTGGAATGAACCTTCCCCAAAGGCAAAAGGCGATCTTGGTTTTCACTTTCTCTTTGGGAATTTTCGTTGCAATTGTCGATGTTGTCAGAATCTATTATCTACAGCAAGCCTCGAATGACTTTCAAACATCCGTTTTAGCTCACTCGGAGCTTGGCACAGGAGATGATTTTGCCTACAATGCCTCGCTTGCATTTATGTGGTCGGCTGTTGAGGTCAATGTCGGGATCGTATGTGCTTGTATTCCTACCTTGAAGCCACTTATGAAAGTAATACTACCAGCAATGATTGCGGACCGAGTATCCGGAAGAACAGGTTCGCACACCCGCACGGCAGATAACCTTGAGTCTGCGAGTCCACCCATTGGTAGCCAAGGCCAATCAATCCCTGTTGATAATGTTTTACCACCAAGAAACACTGCATTGTCAGAGAGTCCTCTATCACCGTTGTCAGATACTCATCCTGGAGGCTATAGAGAAGACACGGAGCAGCAGGAACTCAATATGACAGAATTCTTGACGGCTCCTTCAGCTATTGCCTTGGAAACCTTGAGACGAAATTCTACAGCACGTACAGCAAATACCACTTACTTTGGATTTGTCAATATGAGGGTACCAAAGTCGATGATGAAGACTCGTGGAAGAGAAGCTTTTAAATATTGCATCATGGTCACCATTTTATTTTTCCTTTGGGGTTTCTCGTACGGATTACTCAATAGATTAAATCGCGAAATAGCAACACTAGCCAACTACTCGGATAGCCAAACCATAGGATTATCTGCCGCATATTTTGGAGGTTATGTCCTTGGAGCCCTAACAGTAGGACAATGGGTCCTTAGACATAGTGGTTTCAAAGCTACATTCATTTCGGGACTTTGTATCTACGGGACTGGTACAATAATGTTTTGGCCCTCAGCAGTTCTAACATCATACACTGGATTCATACTGTCCAGTATCGTTGTTGGATTTGGTTTATCGATTCTAGAGACTGCTGCAAATCCATTCCTGGCTCTATGTGGACCAATGCAATATGCTGAATTTAGATTGATGCTTGCGCAAAGTATACAAGCCGTAGCATCACTTGTGAGTCAAACTTTGGCAGAGAAAGTTCTTTTCAACGGAGTACAAATTGAGGGGACAGAACACTTGACTCTAATCGATGTTCAATGGGCCTACCTCGCGATTGCCCTCTTTACCGTATTCCTCGCTTTGTTCTTCTATTACATGCCTCTACCCGAAGCTAGTGATGCCGATCTTCAAGCACAAGCGGAACTTTTCGAAATATATCCATCAAGAAAGTTAACCTGGACAGGCACGTCAATCATTTATACGACTCTCGTCTTTGGGGTTATTGCTCAACTTTGTTATGTTGCAGCACAGGAGTGTGTTTCAGAATTCTTTAAGCCATTATTAATTTCATTTGTTCCCAGAACGGGTAGTTTCAAATCGTTCTTCACACTCGATGATGATGAAGATTACCTACTTTTAGGACATGGACTTTTTGCCCTCGGTCGATTCGTTTTTGCACCTCTTTGTTTGGTTGTCCGACCACGAATTCTATTGCTTATTGCTTTAGTCTGCCTTACTATATTTTCCTCTTTTATCTTCGCCATCAACGATATATCACAATCTTTCCTAGCTGCATCCTCTCTTTTAGTATTTTTCTTCGAAGGTCCGATATTTCCACTGGTGTTCTCTTTGACCATACGTGGTATGGGGAAAAATACAAAGTGGGCATCAGCGTGTATAGTAGCATCAGCAACTGGAGGAAGTGTATTTGTTTTTGTTCTTTTTGGTGTGCGAACAATCCACACGATACAATATTCTTTTGTGATTCCTTTTGTATTATTTTTGATGGCGCTCTTATATCCGGTGTATTTAAATTTTGGTGGGGAAGGTGTGAGGCATCAAGTTGACCCAAAACCTGTCGTTATGGGTGGAGTTTGGTCGGGCAGTGAAGAGAATAGAGAAACTGACCAGGAGTTGAGAAGCAACGAAGATGGTAGACCAGATACGCCCCTTCGGAGGTTGAGTCGTAGAGTGTCTGTTCTAGTGCAGAAAATGAGTCTCAGCGGGAGAAAGTGTAGCACGGAATTACCCATGGTAGAGCATAGGGAAACGAGAGGGAGGAAGAACAGTAGTGAATGATGAATTACATGGCGTATCTGGGCTTGGTTTTGATTTGAAATTTGAAATTTAGCGGGCGTTCAGGGTATCCGAGAGGATTAAATCTTGGTATCCAGGTTTCTGGGCATGGGAGTCAATGAATGGAAAATTTGGGCATGGAAGGATCAAAATACCCTCGATTATGATCGGGACAGCGTAGACTAGGGATCTTACAATGCATACATTGCAGGAGGCACTTCGAGTCAAGAGATATTCTTCTTATTCGGGTTTGGGGTCACTTTCCATCATTACAGGAGTTGCGGATTTGTTTATGTATCAATAGCCACATGTATTATTATTAATGAAAGACGAATATCATCCATCTACATACTGATTGATTTACCACATGTTTCAATATGCCAATCAGTTCTTGCGTGCTTCACTTCACCTCGCAACATGAAATTCAGACCTAAAAATCATGACAGATTAATTGTAAGTGTACTCGCAATCCCTCCAGCCCGTCCTGAATCGAGAAAAGACAATTAGTTGATCCCATTCTTTCACCAACATAATCCCTCGTCCCAATCACCTACCCTACCCTGCCCTACCTCGCTTCCTTCCCATCTCCCCTAAAATCAATCAAACTCATCCACCAAACCATGAATACAAGACATACATGTGTGTGAATTGACTCCAGCCGGATCCGTTCCCCTGTAGGACGGATCCGCGAATTCAACATTAAGAATAATCTTTACATTCCTTTACTTGGGCGACTGTCCGCCTCGTTTCGCTCCTCCTCTCGAAAGATGGAATGACGCCTTTGACTTCCCATTCCCTCCATCCTATCCCTTCGTTCCATTCCATCCCCTCGCCCAATCTACCCATCGAATGCCTTTTCCAAAAACCGCATTTCATCCAAATTTTCCTATCCTCCCTCACTACCTCACTACCTCACTACCTCACTACCTCACTACCTTGCCCTAACAGACAGACAGACAAACAGACAAAGTAGAGCTACCAACCAAACCAAACAACAACTACCCACCCCATCTTCTCGCTGTACCCTTAGCCATTTCAGTCACTCGTTAATCAACTTGTATACAAATTTCGACAAGTTAAAGTGATTTTACACTAATCTCAAAGGTCGAGGGTCTTCCTGCGTCTCCAAAACCCCAAACGACTCGTAGATTGATCTCTCTCATGACACCCTAATGAACAATTACACTTTGATGAGTAAATCATCTCTCACCTCCTACTTTATATTTACAATATCTAAAACACCAATCAATCAAAATAATATATTTTAAAAATCTCATTGGTTCATTCCATCTTATTCCATCCTTTCATTCTCGTCACCAATCCTTCATCACCTATTCATCCTCTCTGTGTATATCTCTTAGTAAAGCAGTGTATGGGGTATATGCACGCAAAAACAATGCAATACAAAAATTCATAGCCAGTACTGCAACCGCCAACTCAACATCTCATGTCATATCCATCCTTTCCCATCAATCACACCAACCCAGCAGAAGTTGCACGCTTAAACACCTTATCCCATATCCTTCCATATCCACGTAAAGAAAGAAAATAAACATTAATTTCCCAACTCCCCGTTTCATAATTTTTCCCCTCCCCCTTCTTATTCCCTGGCCTTCGCTCCTCTCCCATACCCGTCTCTCAATTCTACTCTTCCTTCTCCTTCCAAACTACAAACTCATCCACCCAAACATTCCCGTCATTCCAACCAAAACCACCGTCGTAACCATTCCAGCTCCCACTCTATCTCCGGTAGATGGCGGTTTGACAGAGTCCAAACTATTCGAACTTCCACTACCCGCCGCACTATTCCCCACACTAGTTCCACCTGTACTGTTCGTAACCGGGGCTTGAGTTTGTTGAACGAGATTTACAAAAATAGCACTCATAGCAGCCATTTGTTGTCCAACACCAAATGTTCCATCCCAATCTGTTCCTTTGCTCCAACTTAATCCACATGTTCTACCAGCAAATGGACTTGAGCCTGAACATTGTTTTGCTGCTGCGACTGCGGATGCTTTCAAGTATGGCATGATTAGATCATGAGTGTAAGGGGCCATTTTTGTGGTTCCGGCCAACCAACGAGTGAGAAATGCCTTGAAGGAATACATATCAGTTGTACATGAAAGTTTTGCTTCGCAAGCAATTTCGTAGGCTATATCACCGGTAGGGAAGAAGTTTTTGAATGTAGCATTGAGAAGTCCATCGACACGTTCTTTCCAAATTTCGGAGCCATTTGTCTACTCCCATGTTAGTATAGCTATTTGAGGGTATCAAAGATCGAGAGGAAAGAAAAGACTAAAAGAAACGTACATGATTATACATAGTAGCTGCACCAAGTAAATAAACTCCTGAGTTGTAAGAGAATTGAACTTTGTTGATATCCGTACAATTCTCTTCAATGTGAGCACCATCATAAATATTATATTCTTTGTCCATGTATCCAACACTTGTGACCCAATTCCATGTTTCTTCAGCATATTGGGCGTATGTTTCGTTATTGGTGTATCTCGCGAGTCTCGCCCCAATATTAAAGAAACATCCATTTGCGATAGAGTTCTTGTAATTGTAACCAGTAAGATATGGATAAACTTGCCAACGTAAACTATCAATCATTAGCCCAATTGCCTCCCCGAATCTCCGAATCATAAAAGCTTACCCTCCACCACAAGTCGCATTATCAATTCTCACTGCTTGAGTATTAAAAACTGCTTGGGCCAAAGCCAACCAACCTGGTCTGTTCGAAGGAGGATCCTGGAATTTCGTTTCCGCTGCCGTCATAGCTGTCATTCCCCAAAATCCTTGATCATCATTTCCCATAGATTGTGACCAATTCGCAGGCATCATATCATTGTTTGCCCCGGTTTGCCATTGAATTCCCGCCATCGCATCGTCGTTGTATGAAGAATCGCCAGTATAATACCAGTAATCGATAAGAGACCCCCACATTGCACCGGATTCCCACCAATAATCTAAACAGTGAAGATCAAAATCAGTTCCACATTCCGATTTTCATGTCGCATTTACATTTGCGCAAAGTCGAGAATGGACAGCAAAGAAAAGAACCCTAAACTTACAACCCGTAGGAGGATCTGGTGGAGGTCCAGGTAAAACTCCAGGTATTCCTCCCGATTGATTTCCCTTATAGTATGTCATCATATCGTATGCGATTGTCGCAGCCGCATTCTTTATTGAAGCTATATTGAAAAACAAAAAATCCAGTTAGCAAGTCTGAGTCTGTAGAGTGGAAGCCTGTTTTCGCATAGCGAAGTGAAAATTGTAACAAACATACTATCGTCGTCTAGATTTAATTCTATCTCAGCATTAACCATCGAGGAACTGAGTAGAAGTGCCGTTGCGGCCGATAAAGCGAAAGTAGGAAGCATTTTGTCCAACGCTTTTCGATAGTGGGCAGTGTGTAGTGCGTAGTGTGTGTTTGTAGATATGGAAGAGTCGATGCTGAAGTTGGAAATCCTGGAGAAGTTTGAAGGATTCACCCAAAAAGGTTCAAATCAATTTAAGAAACGAATGGACGTCAAATACTTCTTTGTATGTTGCAAATTTCCCGTATGGTGATAATCCATCAAGATGAAAAGAGAGGCATTGAAAGACTTGTAGAAGTAAGTGACAATAGGGCGATGAGATGAAAAGGTGTGAACGGGTAAAGGAAGAGAGAGGGAAAAGAGAAGAGGGACGAGGGACGATGGAAGAAGAAGATTGGTTGTGATGAGTGAGAAGTTAATAGTGAGATAATCTCAGATGGATTCATTGGAGGATAATCCCAAAGCAGAGCAAGGTTCCTGTAGCGCTTTCTCTTTTGATTCGCAGCTGAACGTTTTGTTATAAGATCCTTCCCTTCCCTTCCCTATGTTATGGCTCATGGGCACAGCCTCGCGTTCAATTTTATATCACGAGAAGGCAATACGACGTGACATGTATGCGCGATACTAGATATCTATGTTGATGTTGATGTTGATGTTGATGTTGATGGTGGTGATCGATTGTAGAAAACATCCGAATCACTTCTCTCCAAAATGATATTCTTCTCTTTATGGGGGCAAGCCCCCAAGCCCCCATAGCTCGCTGCGCTCGAAGGGTTCTACGTCCAATCTCATCTATTTGCCTTTACGGTAGTAATCTCTGAATGACCAGCGGAACATGAACCGTAAAGCAGACAGAAAGGACTCACATTTCAATTTAACAGTACAATGTAATATCTACAACCACATCCAGCAGAGCGACAGTCATTTATCCATCAAACTTCAAACTTCAAACTTCAAACTTCAACAAAAGCTTTTCCAAGCCCTTTCTATGCTCTCCAAGCTTTGCTAGGCATCCCTTCAAAATCATCAATCAAGCCTTATATCATGACCAAGCCAAGAAGCCCCAAAATTTCTTCTTTTTCTCATCCGCCCGTTCGTCCGTTCGGCCCTGAAAACCCTGAAATTCTTTCTCGAGGTACTACCTAGGTCTGTCTGTCTGTCTGTATGTATAGAATTTATTTGTTCGTATCGACGAGTCCAGCCCACGAAGCCCACCTCACTGCACTTTGGTTAAGCTTATCCTTCGCACTCCATTATTTTCCTACCTTATTTCCATCGTATCGTATCGTATCATTCATGAAGAATTTAGGGAATTATGGGGTGATGAAGACAAGATAAAGAGTGGCCCTGATAAAGCTGTGGTGGATCTTTCATGCCCTATCTACATACACAGCGGGATTCATGTTCATTGCATCAATAATTGGTTCATTCGATGTGCAATGGACACGTTTACATTTACGAGCACATTTGCTGATGACTGGCTAGATATATTTACTCAATCGCGAACGTCTCGCTGAATATGTGTATATATGATATGTATATATGTATGCATGTAGGTACGAGTTATGTATATGGATCACCCTACCTAGGTACTAGCCAGCCATACTAGCCATACTAGCCATTCTTTTCGCAAAACCCAGATATTCTTAACATGATGATCCGTCAGACTACCAACTAAACCCCGAGACCATCACCTTGGCCTTGGCGCCCATCTTGTCCGCTCATGCGTTCGGTGAGTGCAGTGCCTATCGTTTCCTTAAATACCTAGTAAAAAATACACATATCATGAGATTGTTTATTACCACTCGAATATATACACACACAATCAGAAGCGTCCATAGAAAGGTCTTCAGACATACCTCCTGTCATAATTAGAAACTTGCATACAACCTTACACTGCCCCTAACCACATCCCCCCATATCACATACCTACAAAGGTAGTAGGCGCCTAATAGCCCCAAAGTTTCCCTCCATCTTTCCATCTTTCCATCTTTCCATCTTTCCATCCGTCCTACATCAATCCACATATTCCATCCCCCAAATCCCCATCACAATCTTCCCCCCTTCCCTTCAACGCCAAGCCCGCCTATCTATCCATTCATCAGTCAATGCAAGTAACTTCCCGCATTCCACTTCCCTTCCCATTCCACATCCCACGTTTCACCATCGTGAGTGCAAGGAATGTGGACATGTAGATTATGACGACACTTCATCTACATGTCTGGGAGGATTTACATACCGTGGCCTTCCTCATCAATGAGAACGTCAATTTTTCAACCGTTCTTTGAATAAAGGGGTAAACGGCGATACAGAATGTAGACTATATTATTCAATCCGCCAGGAACAAAAGTATTTCTCAAAATCGTTGATATGGCTAGGATTAGTATCAAAATATAGCGAATCACTTCTTAAGTTATATCAAATGTTGAGATAATATAATAAGTTCAATACTTTTTAATTGTTTGTAAAAGGAATGTCCAGCTGTCTAATGTGACAATGAATCCATCCTCTGAAATCCATGCTTGTTTAATTTAAAAACTCCATCTATGAAGACCGGTCATTGTGGTATTAATTCACCACCAAAAAATGCCGCAAAAGAAAAAGCAAAAGCCGAATACCATGATTCTCCCATTTTAATGCTACCCATGTAATGCAAACCACTCATCTTCCCATAATCACAACTTATTTCATTTACAAAGCAGCTGCGACAGCAAAGACGGCTCCAAGGGCAAGTGCAACAGATCCGGTAAGGGATGCTGCACCACCAGTGGATTCGGATGGGGAAGAGGATGATGATCCAGAGGCAGATCCTGAAGGGGATCCAGATGAACCAGAGCCCGAGGTGGATGAACCAGTAGCGGTTGATCCAGATGCGGACTTGAGAGTAGAGGCAGTGTAGGTACCGTTAGATGATCCACCAGCTGGGGAACCATTGGCTGAACCTGTACCACTTGGGGAAGCGGCACCTGAAACAGCAGAGATACCAGCGCCCATACCGGTAGGAGAAAGACCAGAACCAGAAGAGGCAACAGATCCTCCAGTGGCAACAGATACTCCAGTGGCAACAGATGCAGCACCACTGGTAGTCTTGGAAGAAGCAGTTGATGAGGAGCTCGATGTAGTGTTGGAACAGCTGAGATCGAACAGTGGGGTGGTGCTCAAAGTGCTACCAACAATACCGAAAGATGGAGTAACGGATGAGGCAGCGTTTTGATCTTGGAGAGTGTACCAGTACATATTGATATTTCCAAAGTTAGGGCATCCAACATCATCCCAGTATGTCTTAGCGTTATCAGCGCTTGGAACTCCGTCACCAGCAGTAGCACCAGTAACAGGCCATCCGGTCTCAGTGACCCAGACGGTCTTTCCAGTAGCAGATTGTGTAGCGGCTAATGCGGAGTTGAAAAGAGACTTTCCTAAACTGACTCCATTTGCCTCAGTATCTTGGAAGTATGGGTAACTGAATAATATGTTAGTCATGAAATGGGAAGGTGAGAGGCTGCTAAACTTACGCATCCATTCCAACCCAGTCAAGGGCCTCTGCGACAGCACTGTTGGATCCGTTGACCCAAGCGGTCCAGGTGTCAACATGTCCAATGGAAGCTCCACTCAAAGCAGTACCGGCAATAGCCTCTCTAACTTGTTTGATGTAGTCGACAAGGTCGGCTGGGTTGGCACCATAGCCAGCGTTGGCAGCGATACCAGTTGGGGAGTTTCTGTATAAATCTTCGGATCCTACAGAGATACCAACGACACGGCTAGTGAAAGCGGCACCGTATTGTGTGATGGCTGCCTTGAGAGCGTTGATCTCAGCAGTAACTCCGGCAGCTCCACCAGAAGCCCATAAACCAAGGAGAAGAGTTGTGTCTGAGGCAATAGCGGCTGGAATAGCTGAAGTTGGACCGGTGGTATCACCTTGCTTTGAAAATTGTTAGCATTAAGAAGAATGTGAGGAATATTCCCCATCAACTTACGAGCATAGTATATAATCTGGCAGAGTTGAAGCCAGAGGTGCCAACGAGAGAGTTGGCAGTCTCGAAAGCATCTTGGAAATCAGATTGAACTCTGTAAGAACCATCTGCGTTTGTTGCACCATAGTTGAAACCTTGGTTGACAGCACTTGCAGTGGAGAGCGAAGCCGCAACGGCGAGAAGAGTCTTGGAGAGCATGATGAATTATTATTGTTTGTTTTTGATGTGTTAATCGAGCAAAGCGTATGATGTTATAAATCGAATGATGGATTCCACAATTAAGAGAGAATAAGTCGAAAAAGTGATTTGATTATGATGAGTGAGTGAGTGAGTGAGTGAGTGGGAATGGAAGAAGTGAAAGACGATGGAGGATAACGAGTAGTGTGAGATTGAGTTTGAAGGTGGTGATGAATTAAGAAAGAATGCCTAGCAACTATCAACCTAAAGAGAGAGACTTGGAATGATTGAGGAAAGATCTAGAGTCTAAAGAGCGTTGAAGGATCTAAAGAAGGAGGAAAGAGAGAGATCTGGAATGGAATAGAAGGGAGAGAAAAAGCTTCAATTACATATTATTATTTATTGGGGAATCAACCTTGTCAGGAAAACTGGGGGGGGGGATTAAGGATGACCATGCAATAAGGAGAAAGAGCAGGGGACGTGGGTGGGTGGATGTTGGATGGTGGATGGTGGATGGTGGGTGGTGGATGGTGGATGCATATGGTGGAGGTCTCGATTCTCGAAGAGGTCTTGACTATGACCAAGGTTGGTTGGTTGGCTGGTTGAACCGTGGAAACATTAAATCGTACCGTACCTGACAGGTCACCTAGCAAGAGCCACTTCTTTCCGCGCGATCCATTTGTTTTCGGCCACCTCCAATCAGACTTCACTCTTCAGGAGATTGATTCTTTCGATATTTCCATGAAATCGGCAACGCCTCGTACAGCAAAGTGTAAAGCTAGGAAACACGATCGATGCCAAGTTGGAAATTCTCCTGCCGGTTTCTTGGACATCTGGGACAAAAAAGAAACGAATCGTGCCAAGTCCAAATGGCCCAAAAAGGAGAAACAATTCCGTGCGTCTCGACAGTGTTTATCCGCCCCGACATTCTACCCTCTTTGGGACCTGCATTAGTTTTGCGTTGACGGCTTCGTCTCTGCATAGCACCTGGGCGATGGCTCTGATGTGTATGTATATGCATGTGTAATTATAAGTACATAGTACATGTTAACATTTGGGGAAAGGAAGGAAGACCAAGATGATCACCTACAAAGACCTACAAAGACCTACCTCGCCGCCCTCGTACCATCCTTTTTGCGTCAGGATTTCACCAATGCTAATGATGATGGCAATGGTATATTTTTGTCCTCTGCTCCAACCTCCAAGGAGTGAGAAGATTGACTTCAGCTACATAACTCCATATCCATCTTTTCGTATAGGAAACCTTAAAATAGAAGCTTGATCTCAAAGTTACAACCAAAGAGAGAAACCCCAACTTGTTCATCAATATCTATCTCATCGATGACTTCGTATCCATAAACAGCAAATCATGCACGGAGAATTAACGCTGCGTGCACGTAAACTCACTCTCAAACATATCTTATCAACAAACCAGCCGTCAAGCTTTCTTGGTATTCCGTAGATACACAGATTCCCGTCTTATTTTCGAAGTATAAAACATATTGATTTTTGTATCCAATTCATTACAGAGTACAACTCAACAAGTGGCAGCTAACTTGCGTCGTCATTTATTTCAAATTCTATTTTGACTTTCCGTTCCTTGTTTGCCTCCCGTTTGAAGTTCGAACATCTTCATTTCGGAAGAGGAACAACGACAAGAATCAATTGTTCTCGAACCTTGCAATGTCTTGTGTGTCCACTCTTTTTCTGGGGCACTTCAAAATCACGTTCATTTTGAGAAATCCCAGACAGGATTCTAGATGTCAAAATACCACGATGTGTAAAAAGCTGTGAAACCCCTTCATTTCGCCTTTTCTATTCCTGTCATATGACCGTGGTAATCACACTGCACAATTTCTATTGCATGTTCATTTGTTGGCAATTGAAAGTCTCAAGAGCTCGGAGTTAGGAAAGGGTAATTGGGAATTTCAATAACAACAGTAATAATAATACTCAAAAGTCCAGACCTCCTTTGCCACCCTTTCTAGATCCCGTCCATCATTGGTGGATGGATGAATGAACGAACCATTGCTTACTCGGTACCATGGAGTATGGATACAAACCGTGGGCCAAAGATTTATTCCTTTGCCCGTGATCCCATCCATACCTCGACCTGGTTCCAGCCAGGGATTTTCCAAGGGGAGCTTACCTGGGCTCCGAGAGAGCGACATGGAACTCCCCCTGGAGGCTATGGCAAATGAAAAGTTAACAAGCATACTTGGAGAGATTTACTTCGTATGATCTACTACCAATACATGGATGTGATGGACTTTGATTACGACGACACCAATAGTTTGGTGAGGACAATGAGATGAGATGAGATGAGATGTTTTATTTTTGGATTGTTTATTTACAATCAAACAATTACTAACCATCTACACCAGAATGCAATTGACTGCCATTTGGAAGAATGATTTCTCGTTTTTTTCTTTTGAAAAGATGGAAAATCGGCTTGAGTGTGAGATTCTTCAACCCATGAAGAACTTTCTAGGCCCTACAGTTGGCCTGACTAACTTAATACACTTTTGCCCGCAAAGATGGTCTTACGCTGAACAACCCTTGGCAAGTCTAACATCAGGCTTTTCGACCTCAAATACTCCCTATGTTCTTCCGTGGCCTCGAGGTGGCCCAAGATATGTGAGTTGTCGGGGGACCAAAGCACATCGAAAATCACTTCCTAGCTTTGTGCTTTAATGCCACTGCAACATACGGACGATGAAGAGTTTTCATCTCATACAAGAGTAGAGAGTCCTCAGATTCAGATCGTTAGTCGCGAATCACGATTAGATTTTGCTTTGAATCCAAGCCATCTGTGGAACAATCGTCGCAACGCTACGTGCCGATCAACTGGCTAATTTCGTAATTCGCTATCACGAACGACATGTCCCGGCTCGAGACCGGTACCCCAATGTCAATCTATATTGTCAATGCCCCGCGTTCTTGGCTGATCTCTTTTCTTTTTTCTGTTTGAGGGATGCTGCTTTGATGGTTACAGAGTAGAGAACCAAGACAAAATGCAAAGTCCAGACAAATATTTCGGCTGAATTTTGATGAAGCTATTCAAGCTTTCAATCGATATTCCAAAACCTCAGCACATCGAGTCATCTTATCTTTAAAACATCGTCTTATCAAAGCGAGCGTTTCGGCGGCTTAAGTTTGGACGTGAATAGACAATGAGTAGTGCTCAAAATCTCTGGCTGGTATTGATGTGAATAGTATGTTCACGTGATCTATATTGTCGAAAGTGGTTGATCGATCAGTGAGAAAATTCGATGAAGGAGACTCCCATACGCAGATGATCGTGCCATCTCTCTTGAATTTGACTTTGACTCTTATTTTCTGCATGATGTCTTGCCTCTTGTTATATATACATTTATTACGTTGTTAACCTCACGGTAACATCTTCAAACTACCGGAACTCTCGGAAGATGGGATGGACGACAAATCCTCTCTACATACTTTTCATATATGCCCTGATTGCCTTCGGGAAATCCGGAATAAGACATGCAACAAAAGATTTCGAAGATTGAACAGTCTTCAAAGTAAGTGCAACCGGAAGGCTCGGGGATGCGACATGCAACAAAATATCTATCAAGTCTTATAGTTGCTGTCCGGTGCTTACCCTTCAAATATACTCAAATTCTTTTCGGAAAGTTCGGACGTAAGATCTACGAGAGAAGCAATTATGACAAGAAAGAGCATCATTCTACTATTCGTTTTCATTCATCAGCCGGATTCTTCGGATGAGATGTGCAACAAATGTACTTTTGGTCGTGGTGATGAGAGGCGCTGGATACGATTTGGTGCGCACATGTTCAAACTCCCTGGAAGGACTACTCGGGTAAGACAAAAGCAAGAAACAAATACCCTTTTTCAGTGTTATTCTGGCACGTCTCCGGAAATTTCGGAAGTAAGGCATGCAACAAAAACCTCTTCTTAGTGGTAACGTGATGCACTATATGAGTATAGATATACCTACCTACTCCCATCAATGGAGGGTTCGTAAGATGGATTTACAAATCAATTCAATCGATTGGAAATTTAGAGGGGGTGAGATGCGCAACTTACGACATCCTCGAGTATCCATTTGGAAGTGATTGCTTGTCCATTTATTCTCCTCGACGAAAAGTTTGGTGGACGCACATTCAAAAAGTACCATTCCAAACAAATATTAATTCATAATCATCAAGATACCTGGAGGTGAGACGTGTAACAAGACCCTAGGTGATCGATCACCTGGTTTTTCATCGACTGGATGACTGGAGAATGGGAAAACAACTTCATTCTTTGCTCCCAGTGTGTTGAAGGAGTTGGACGCATATATTGACAAGTTTTCGCCTTTTGACTCTCCTACTACATATGTCACCAAACTAAGCAATCCTTATTTCCTCTCCTTCCCCATGACTCACGAACCAACCTCACCACTAGCTCACCACTTGCTCTTTCCTCAGATTTACCGCCTCCCTAAAATCAATGACTCACAAACCTTATCCCCTCATTCCCTCCCAAAGCCACAATCCTCAAGAATCTAGGCTATCATATCAAATCATTGGATATACAAACGGTTTCATAGCTCAGTGGTAGAGCGAAGGATCGCAGTTCCTTTGGCCGACAGTTCGATCCCGCCTGGAACCTTTCACTTTTTTTGTTTCTGGGGATGGGGGAGGGATGGTTTGTGAGGGATAAGAGGGGAATTTACCGGCGGACTTTGAAGATCGTTTGCATTTTTGTGAGAGGCGATGGAGTTGATATTTGAGCATGAGGAAGGGGAGAAGGGGAAGGGGCCCACGAGGGATACTGGAGTTACGAACAAGGTAAGCAGGTATGTTCTTTGATCTTTGAATTTTATTGTCGGGTATCCATGAGTATTGTAGTTCAATCTCATAGTTCGTTCATCTTTGTGCGCTATCGAATTTCCTTCCATTTCAAATTCCGAAGATGATTTATTATTTCTTCCTTGTGGAAAGTTCACGGCAGAATTGTAAAGTGGGTAGATTTGAAACAGCACAGAATGATCAATTCGAAATCCTTAGTCTGAGACTTTAAGAATATGAGACTTGAAGTGTTGATTTATTGATTTATTGATCTATGATGTCTTCTCTTGAATGGTGTAGATTTACCATTTCTATACTGTCTTCATGCTCATGTATGCATATACATCTAATATCTTGGAACTTGTCACCAGTCCCATTTACCCTATTCAAATCCACCACATCAACATCTATCCTTTAAAAGATATATCTAAAATTCTGATTCTCCCTATCCGTCATATCTGCAAAAGCAGTATCATCCAAATCCCTCCGTCTCCTTTCCTCCTCATCCGCATCCGCAAACTCATCTCCCCGTCCCTCTCTCGCCCCACTCGTCACATTAATCCCCTGCTGCAAATCCCTTTTCTCATTTTCCCTCTTCAACAAAAACCTCAAGATTATAATCAATACCGCTTCCGCCAGATGCGACACAATCATACTCCATATTCCCAATTGATACTTCGGAGCCTGGCTACTCTTATAAAAGAACGGGCCGGAAATATTCCCCACGCAAAGACCTACAAAAAGTGTTGCGTTCGTGAGGATTTTCTTTGTATGTCCCGCGGTATTAGCTGACAGTACGGAGAGTAATAATACGAAAGAAGCATTATAGGGTCCGGTTAGGTAGTACATTATGAGGCGAGGAACCTGGTGAGTCTGAGGAAGAAATTGAAGTCCGAATGCGCCGGTGATGTTGGGAAGGAGAAAGATGAGGATCATGATACAGCGATTGTTGGGGGGTAAGCGATCGTTGAGGAAGACGCAGAGGAGAATGCTGAGGGCAATGAGGACACCGTAGGGAATTTGCATGATGGTTGTTATCACTTTTGTTTGTTAGTTGTAATTCATACATTCATTTATGGGGTTTGACAACAATAGAAAAAAGAACGAGGGAGAAGAGAAAGGGAAACTTACAAGTCGAATATCCAAACCCTTTGATGATCAAGGTACCGAAATTGCTAATCCCTCCATTTGGAATATTCGCCACAAGTCCAATCAAAAAGAACAAATAAGTTTTATAATCTCCCGCCCATTCTTTTACCTGTATCCATTTGAAGGTTTTGTTCTCCACACCCGTTTGATTTTCCCTCAATCTCTCCACCGCCATCCGCTTCTCATCAATACTCAACACTTTTGCCGTAACGGGACTATCGGGCAAGAAAAACCACAAGACAATTCCCCAAATACAGCAACAGGCGCCGACGATCAAAAATTCATATTTCCATGATGCTAACGACCCGCGGATATTTCCGATCCCGTAGCCGATGAGCCCTCCGAGTACAATTCCCACGCCGTTGGCGGAATACCAGAGGCCGATTAGGATAGGCTGCTCGCGTCGCGTGTACCACATGGATGTGATGATCATGAAGGAGGAATCACTACAGCCTTCTGCGGCACCGGACAGGGCGCGGAGAACAGCGAGTTCGGTGAAGTTGCGTGCGGCGGCAGTTGAATGTCAGTAACATGTATCACGAGTGAGAGAGCTCCAATCTCAAATGTAAAAGGGAAAAGAAGTCTTACCCTGACACATGAGAAGAGAACCCCACATGAAGATATTAAAAGCGAGGTATTTCGCGACCGGAAACTTCTGCATCAGATAATTGGTGGGGAAGGCCCAGGCGAGCCAGCCAAAATAGAAGATGCTTGAGAGCCAGGAGTATTTTGTCCCTTCGAGATGAAGATCATCTTTTATGCCAAAGATGGCGGCGTATGAAAGGGTGGTTTTATCGATCTGATTCGTGTTAACGTTTATTATTGTCATTGTTATAGAAGAAAAAGAAAAGTTTGCGGACGAAAAGAATAACATACATAGTAGAACATATAGCAGACAGCCAAACAAGGTAAAATGATCATATCGATTTTCTTAATCAATTTCTTCTCTTCAACAGGATCAATCGCTTGATGCAATTGTTCCGTATCCTGAAATAAAGCAAGAGCGGTATCGCCCTCTGGCTGTTTTCTCTGCGATGGCTTCCATGCTGGCAGGGAAGATTGCGGAGAAATGGTATCGAATTGATGATTCCCTTGTTGAATGGAGGGATCCTCGAGATGAGTCACTTCTCCCTCTCCTCGTTTGTTTTGGTCCATGGTTCTATTATCTATCTCTCTATCTTAATTTCTTCTGGAGAAAAAGAAGAAGAAGGAAAACAGTAAAAAGTAGCTCGATATGTGAATTTTCGAGACAAATCATGTAGCGATACCGACAATTAAGTAGAACTCAAAAGACGCGCGATAAAGTAATCCTCGTCTCCACCTCATCGATATCGGCGTTGAAACTTGACAATGAGCGAGCGGTTAAACAAAAGCGAAGAAGTCGACAATTAGTATTAACATTTATATGAATTGAGTAATTCCCCATGTTTTATGTGTAATACTTCGGGGCGATAAAGATACGAAGCTAATATATGGAGAGTCCCCGCGGGGTATACTGAACTCCCGACTGGGGGAGAATCTCAAGACCCCAGATTTCCAACTCCGCCTTTTTCCGATAGGAAGTTGTGAAGATTCTTGGTTGCTTGCATCATTATGCGTCAATTGGATAAATGTTTGATTATCCGTCAATCAAATTGAGGAAGGGTACGCGCGACCTTGTAAGAGACTGGCTAGATTGACCGGATATCTCTAGATAGTGAAACGTTACCAGGAATTGGGCGGGCGGCAGTCACTAATGGGAGAACGGTAGAGTGGGAGAGTGGGATGTGGGGGTACATGTGTTGTTGAAATGTGGAGTAGCGTTCATATCCCCTCGTGACCCTAAGCTGGATTCTTACTTAGCCTCTACCCATGCGCGTCGGTAATGGAAGAGATAAAAAATTTCTCCTAACTTGTTTGCTAGAGGAAGATGGATGAAGTAGCTCACAAGATATATACGTTATTCACTAGTTATGTGTTTACTTAGACACTCAATACAGCCGTTCAAAGGATCATTTCACGCAAATACACGAGTTAGAGCATCCAAAAAGAACAAGAACGACTACTCAGAATGTCACATTTCCACAGAGAATAAAATAAATGAAACTATTCCTAACTTCATATGCCATGACGCTCCGCTAGCCCTCCGGGAGCCACTGCCGTGGAGGAAGACTAATTATGACCCAAATCTTTACTTAGTAGAATCGCACAAGTGACAGAATCGAGAGAACTCATGAAAACCACAAGGAAAAAAATGCGATAGTGTGCAAACTCAACTTGATTTGACTTCAAGAGATTCAAAATACCAAAATAAATGACAGCGGTAATTTGGTCCACGAGATAATTGCGTGTACTAAAAACAAGCAAAGAAGCTCCATTCATAGCATCCGCTTTTGTCTATAGTTGTAACTCCATCAACCCATCCCAGGCAAGCGTAAGGAGATATCGAGAAATCCGCCCATCAATCATTACCAACATTAAAAACACCCATCATTTCCTGCATCCGAAATCGGTTCTTCGTTCATGACTCATAAAATCATATCTTGTCTCCTACCGTTACGGTCCAGCCTTCCAAATCCTACGCATGTCTAGATAGAAGTGTCTAGTTGCATCCACAACTCAAAAACCCACTAGCATGATAAAATCTTCCTCCATCCATGACACCCGTTCCAACACAAGTTCCCAGACTCTGCACACCCTGCTGCGCGACCCCCAAATCAAAAGTCTGAGTAACGTCACCACTACAATCGGTAACTCCTTTCCAGATACTATAGGTGCAAGCTTTATCAGCCGGAAAAAGCATGATGCCTTGAGTAAGGATATTAACGCAAGCACCGGCGGTGATGTTGCCTGAGAAAACATTGATACAGCATTGGGATGGAGATTGGTAACCTTGGTAGTAATCGAGTTTGGTGGAGAGGATGGAGCAGGTAGAGATTGGGGAGACATAGACAGGGACGGGCACCGGGGAAGCGAGGACGGCTGTGAGGAGAGTGAGGGGGAAAATGGCCTGGAGATTGTTAGTATGCATGTATTGAAGTGAGAAAAAGAAGGATGGAGACAAACTGTGAAGAGCATTTTGATTGGGTTTAGAGAAGGAGGTAGTTTGAGTTGGTTGTTTGGATGATAGTGCTATTGATGTTTGAGTTTGAGTCCGAGTTGTACTATGTGGCAATTGTAGTGGTGGTCAATTAAGATTGCAGTTGAATATGAAATGTGATTGTATGATGAGGATAATCGAAAGCTCAAAGCATAGAGGCAACACCAATATATATAGTCCTCACATCTTATCTCACTCCATCTCACCTTCGCCCCTCAGCACCATTACCAAAACAAAATATCAAGCAACGTTGAATCAAGCATGAACTTTCGTCCCACTATTTGTGAGTAATACGACATAACATGATTATACAAGGACCTAGCCTTATTCTTTACATACATTATAGACGCCCCCTATACGCAACACAGTAAGATGCATGAATATGCAGTTCGTGTCTTTCCATTCTATACGATAGCCTGACAGGTGAAAGCACGGGCCGATTGGAACTCACGCTGTGAAGCACGAGAGCCTCGTATCATTAAAATATGTCCTCAACGATATCAAGACCAGAAGGCGTTAAGAGGCGGGTTCCGAAATTGTGGTTAACTTGCACTGGCAATGACAGAATCAATTACATGTCAATTACATGATCATTTTTGATTTTTTATTATTTTTTATTGAAATTTGAGCATGTGTAATTGAGAGGGGTAAAAAGCAGGATGACGTAGGTATATTAGATCGAAGACATACTATGTTTACCTCGAATTCAAGCTTGCATACTGAACGCGGTGTGGAAATTTCCAGTCTACAATTGTCCATGGATTTTGATAAGCAATAGCGAATCATTTCCACGGGATTTGTTCACACAGGTAATCAATTGAAGTATTTCTGCAGATCAACACACCATGCTGAAGATTATCTTCAGCCCATGGACTCGGATTTGCGTAGCTGTGTCTCATTGATCCCTAGCAACATATCTCGTATTGAGTAAGGTATTTGGCAGCATGGAAAATTCTTTCCACATTTGATTATCTCATCATCGAACACTATCCGATAGGTTATTGGGATCATATTGATGGACCTGCATATGTATAATACTAGGAACTGAAAATGAAACGTAAGTGCATCTCGATCATACTCAATAAATGTTCTGCAAATCCTGAAATATGATGTGTCCGACTTTGTTGTTCTAGAGCATAGCCTATCTACAATAGTGATAACAATGAATGCATGATAATAATGTGAAGGTGTGAAGGTGTGAGTGGTCTGTAAACGTGGCTGATGATGACTGACTTAAGCGAATCTATCCTACCGGACTTTCAACACCGACCGACCTCGAGGTTACATCGTAAAACGTCCCGCGAAACGTTCGGATTCACAAGCCAGGATCCCCGTTCCGTAAGCGTTGAAGAAATACGAATAAACATATAAATAGAAGCAATCCGGAATGTCCCGTATTTGCGAATAAATTCTTGAGAATCGAGAATGCTAGGAATACTTTCGTAACGTTGCTTGCGAGAATACTTCGTAAAGATAGATAGATAGTGGAGTAGGACGATAAAAGTTAGGATGAGTGATAAGAGGATTGGACTTTTCCATGTTGCTCAAAAACATCGTGTATATTCTTTGACATAATAGTAGATGGCGATAAAAATAGTTGATAGGGCTATTCAACTAATTGGTTGATACAATAGTCTGCGCCGAGACTTTAGCTGCAGGAAGTTTTCCTATCGCGGTACGGGCCGTGCATTGCATCACATATGGAATTGTTGAATCAATTGATATGTAATGTATGGCAGACCACTCGGTCATATAAAACCGCCGAAGTCAATATTGAAAATGAAAGATTTTAGAAAGATATCGTGTTATTGTGCTGCCATGAAGACGTGGGATGATTGTTAAGCATCTCAAGTGGGATATATAGAATCCTCTCTTAGCTTGGAAGCCAAGATTCAAACATAAATGTTTCAGCTCGTATGGTTCGTTAACGCAAGCAGCTAGAATAATAAACGACGAGAATGTTGCCAGTGACGGTTGAAATATACCGGAATGAGTGCAGGCCACTGTATTACCATGATATTTGACATCAAGCTAGGAAGCCGTTACACCCTCCAAAACGCGACTCATAAAACTCGATAGAAATTCAACTTACTTATAGAATCCTTTTTGTCGGTGCGAAATATGAAGAATGAGATCAGACTTGCATAACATCATGTTGTGTGGGTGTTCAGTAATCGAGATTGGCAAACTAGATGTGAGCTTCGATAGGAAGGTCTTCCAAAATAATCCAATGTGTTAAGCGAATTCATTTGGATAATTCAGATGGTTGAATGTTGCAATGATTTGACTGCTTTGAAGATCCCCGATGTTTAAATGGTCTTAATATCCCAGACGATCGGAGTTCAGGAATAAAATGATTTTCAGCATCGGAATACAATCCAGACTATTGGAAACCCTGCATTATTCTGCATAATGTTGAACATTGAAAATGAATATATTGCATCGTGTCTCTGTAGTGATATCACTATGAACGCCAAACTCTTCGAAAAAATACATACTTCCAATCTTCGCGAACAATCATGCAGCTCTTCTAGCTGTTGTACTCATTAATGTAATTTTCTTACCCTTTTTCTTCTTCCCTTGAGGTGGTGGTGGAGGTGTAGCACTTGAACTACTTTCTCCGTTCAAGGACGCCGCCTGAATTTGAGCAATCAATGCATCATTCTCTGCTTGAAGCTCTTGTTCCCAACCGGGTAGCCAACCATCATCCGCATTACTATTGTACTGAGGATGAAGATCAGGCGAAGATGGTGTTACTAACGTTGTTCCCCAAACAGTTCTTGGCGCAGGAGGGCTCGTAGATGGTGAAGCTAATGGTCCGAAAGAAGAGCCTTGACGTGAAGTCCAAGGAGATGCATCAATCGGGTCAATAGATGTTGATGTGAGCTCGGCGTAATCGATATCGGAATAGTTCGCTGGGGATACTTCGGGTTGCTTCTGTCTAGCCGTGGCCCAGCGTGCATTATCTTCTGCTTTTTCAGCACGCTGCCTATCTTTCTCCTCTCGAACCTCCTTGTCTCTATTACGTTTTCTTCGTCGCTCAATATCCTCTTTGAATTGATCCAAGATCTCCGGTTGAACAACATCAGTCCAATTGCACTCTAAAAATCCTACTTCGCATCCAAAGGGCAAATGAGCTAAGTATTTGGTTCTTTTTCTCAATTCATCATCCATCACATGAGTGGATACACGCTCGACGCGAGGAAGTAATGTTGAAGGAAATGAGGCAAAATTTCCAAAAGCCGATTTGAGAATTCTGATATCGAGAGGAGCGAGATAATAATGAAGAAGAGCTTGATAAAATAGGTAGGGGGCGTCTGAATGTCTCTCGTTTGATTGGGAATTCTTCGGGCGTAGTGGCCTGTCATTTTGTTGCGTGCTCCCTAAGTGGGATTGTGAAGGATCTGAGATCGGAACAGGATGGGACGAAGGTAGTGGTGGAGTAACTGTCGAATCTAATTGGAAAGGGACAGCTGATGGAGATAGCGTTGAGCTTTGTTGGACATAATACATCTCTTGAGAATTTTCATCGACAGTATTGAACTGTATGGGTTGCCTTTTGGGCTTCTTCTCGGTCGGCTGACTTGGTGGAGGTGGTGGTCCACCAATACCTTTTACTTTCTCCTTCGCATCGTTTACAGAATTGACCGCTTTCCGAGTCCACTCGGGTTCTTCCCCAAACATCAATTCATCCTCATTCTCTTGTTGTTTCAATGCTTCGATTTCCAATCCAAATTGTTCCATCATATATTCCTCACTTCCTTTCATGATTCGAGCATAATCCGTAACTTCGGCAGCGAAATACCATGGAATGTCTTCCGATTTATCGAGTACATCAGCACCATCTCTTGGCAGTGCCAAAGTGCTTCCAGGTTGTCGCATAACTAATCGTAATACAACATCTTCTCCTTCACGCGGGGCCGGCCCTTCTTGTCCAATATACCATCTAACGGGCCTCGTTTCTGAGCTATAGATAGTATCCCAACAGATTGGACATGCCTTCCATCGAGCCTTTTTCTCTGGTAGAGGATTTGTGTCGTCGGTCGAGTGCATGTAGCGAATAAGACATGGTAAACAAAAAATATGTCCACATTTCGCCATGCGAGGGGCTACAGGATGCGAGAGACATATTGGACATGATGTGTCTTGTGATTCTGCGGATGCGAGAATTTGAAGAACATCATTCCAGTCCAGAGGCTGATCTGCGAACAGAGCTTGCTGCTTGTAATCTCCATTTGGCCTGACTATAAATCGGTAATTTGCGTGAATATACCTCGCCTTATCACTAGAATGATGACCAGATCCAATTCCATATATATTCCCACGTCTTGTCCCTCTTGCAATCGTGTTTCGATAATCCTGTGGCCTAGGGGGAAGAGCAAAACTCATAAGATGTGTAATTGATGTTTGTCCTCTTCGACTATTGGCATTTCTCATAGCCGCCTAGCAGTATTAGCACCACTGATTGTCTGTAAACTCGTTATGAAAATGAAATATCCTAATCATCTGCAATGAAGTGATCTTTTGTATTATACGAATTGCTTGCAATGTACGCATGGAACAGGAACGCCAATGATGGGAACGTGAAGAAATGTACAACTTACGGATTCCGCCATAGCATCCTCATCCGCGAGCCTAGGTTTCTTGGAATTTCTATGTTGTTTTCGTTGACTTTGATTGTTTCTAGCAGACGCAGATAAACCACCAGATTGACTACCAGAGCGCCGTGTATTTGACTCGAAACTTGGGGATGTAATTTGACTCTGCTGTTGTTGAGTAGGATTGTGTGCGGTATTGAGAGATTTTCCACCAGGCGATGACGCGCTCTGCTGGACGGGGTTCATAGTTCAAAGTCTTTAAAATATAAAGACTTCTCAATGTTCCAATCCAGGCTTGATGATCAAATGGTCTCTCAGGCTGGGAGTTTGATTGGATGTAAAGAGGGAAGTATCAGATGATATGATATGGCACCGGATGGCGTATCTTTATATGTATATGTCCTAAGGTGACGTCTGGTTGCTTGACAGAGTTGTTGCACTTTTCAATGTTCTCGAACAGATCCGATTTGATAATCGTCGGTCCCTCGGATAAGATAATCAATCGCTCTTGATATATATGCGTATGTAGCTATGGCCGAAAAGTATGAAATACAAAGCTAAAGTAGAGCGATTGAACAAAAAGAACGAGATAGTAAAGATGGGTATGCTGATACAACAAAGTAACTTTACTATGAAAAGTCGAAAGATGCAGATAGTTGATTTGGGAGGAGATTTCAGGCGCCACAAGGACGTTATTGATAGAGGACGGGAAGAGTCACTCCAGATCACCACTGTATGCTTTTATGAGGATGAGGGGCGATATGAAAGTTCACCAGTGCTTCGTTCCCTCAATGTTATCGGTAATCTTGTAGGTCAAACGTTAGAGACATAAGACGTAATTGGATCGGTCGTCATACCATACCTGCCCGTACCTGCGAGCCCACCTAGGTAGCCATGGGTATGTCTGGGACAATGAAGAAGATATCAGATTGATGAAGATATATCTGCATTCGATTCACAGTATTGCACGACCTAGGGATGTTCTTAGATATCACGTCCATGTACACGCCCACCTCATATGGATCGATATGGTTCTAGCCAGTACGCAAAGGGAGCCAGCTTGATTGTTCTAGGTCAAGATTACATACACCGCACAGGGCAAAAAGTCTTAGCAAGGCTTTCACTTTTTTGGCTCAGTCATCTTCTTTTTTGATCTCCATAATTTTGGAGGACTTCGGAAATCTACCTACCCCAAATCCAACATTATAACCCAACAACATATATTCAATAATAGTTATAGCAATAGCTCTATTTCCGCAGATTTATCTTTGAAGTTACTGCCGTCGCGCGCGTTTTAAATATAGAGACACCTTCTCTTTTTATTGATGCGCTAGTACTTTGGAGAACATACTCAAGAGAGCTCCCCCCCATCTAACGAAGAGCCAATATCAATTTCGCGCGACAGCTCCTGCCAAACCAAACCAACCTGGACAAGGTAGGTTTGGAAAGGACGAACTCTAGCAAGCCGGCATGATGAACGGTCGTCATCTGCCGGCAGGGCAAGGTATGCAACAAGACCTGGGAAGAAGGAGGCCTTATGGTCATCAAGCTCAACCATATCCACCGGCGGCACCTCTGTACAATGGGTACATGCACCCGTACAACGCGAATTACTACCATCCGCAACCATTGCCTCCTCAGTATTATAATAATGGCTTGACTCAACAATATAACCCATATCAACACTATGGTCGTTCGCCTCCGCCAATGATGACGCATTATACTCACCCACCTCCACCTCCACCTCCGCTTCAACCCCAAGCACCACCTTTCGTTCGACCTCAGCCATCTCCTGCTATTGCTGCTTCTCACCCACCAGTAATTGCGTCCTCTTACCAGCCAGCTCCTGCACCTCCACTGCCTCAAACTCCCTCAAGCTTCTCAACCCAATCGTCCAACACCCTTTCTGCAGGACCTCTCACGCCTCCAACTCCACAAATACAACCTGTTGCTCAGTCTCCGCCTCCTGCTCCCAAACACTATATACCTTTTCAGGCGCCTGTATGTTACACTCTTCAAACATATTACTCAATTGCTGATATCAAACTAGTTGCCTTGGATATCCCCCAACACTACTGCACCCTGGCCGACAAGACGGCGTCGGAAAAGGAAGCAGAGTCCAGAGCTGTCTATGAATCCCGTGGAGCTTCCAAGTCTAGACAAGGATGTTGATGCCGAGTCGAAGAAGGGCGTAGAGATGTCGGAACCATCGCCAGAGCAAAAGCCGAGCACTGAAGAAGCTTCAGAACCTACACCTGAAACACCTACCACTACCCAAGGTCCATCAGATGACACTGAATCTACAGTCCCAACTACTCCATCTTCTACAAAACCTTCGTCTCTACTTGCAGGTGGAGAAGTAACTCCCGTGGCTACAAAGTCCCAGCGAGCTACTGTCCCTGCCGTCCCTGCCGTCCCTGCCATACGTGCCATTCCAAAATCTCAATCCAAAAGTATGCCATCGACGAACCCTCAAAATACCAATGGCGAAGTCGCAGCTGAGGTAGAATTGACGAAGTCTAAAGTGACGAATGAGAATGAAGTCAATGGCCCAACTACTGAAGAAGTTAAGGCAACACCACCCCCTCCCAAAGCATGGGCTACACCAAGAGCTTGGACTGGACTTTTTGGTTCATCTGGCGCTCCTACCGCTCTTACCACTGTCAATGGTGGACAGAATGAATCCTCCGAGATTGGCAAAAATAATTCGGAATCACTAGCTGAAGCATTGCGCTCATTCAAGGCCGAAGCCAAGGACTCTAAAATATCATTTCTTGAGCCTCGAGGTCTAGTGAACACTGGTAACATGTGCTATATGAACTCTGTTTTACAAGTTCTCGTTTTCTGTACCCCTTTCTATGACTTTCTTGATCAAGTCAGCAAGAAAGCAGCGCATAGCTTCAAGAGTCAAACACCTTTAATTGATGCAATGTAAGTACGAACAATGGATTTTGTGTAATTGTTACTAACACCTTACAAGGATCATGTTTATGCAGGAGTTTTCAGTTATTGATTCTGCAAAATCAGTTGAGCAACTCAAAATGAGACTCAAGGAGGGGGAACTTGAACAATATGGAGATTCTTTCACGCCAGATTTTGTCTACGATGTTATGCGACGTTTACCGAGATTTGTCACAATGCAGGTTAGTTTAAGTGTATCATTCGAGTTTGCGTTTACTAATATATGCCATAGAGAGGACACCAACAAGACGCGGAAGAATTCCTTGGCTTTTTGCTTGAGGGGCTTCATGATGAGTGTGTACATGTCATGAAGTCAAGTGAATCGAGTAAAAATTCGGCTGATACCACACCCATGAACGTACCTTCGTCTCCTATCAGCGATACTGCGAGTCGACGTGGGTCCGTTGATGATGTATGGCAACAGGTTGGACCTAAACAAAAAGCTGCCATTACAAGATCATCTGGAACTATACTCACTGGCTCTCCAGTCACTAAAATATTTGGTGGTAGCTTGAGATCCGAATTGCGTGTACCAGGCTTGAAAGATTCCATTACTCTTGAGCCATATCAGCCACTACAACTGGATATCGGTTCCCCGGATATTCATAACATCGTTGATGCCTTGAGAGGCCTAACACATTCAGAAGTCCTTCATGGCGATTTCAAGTCTCCAAAGGGTCCCAACGTAACCGCGACAAAGCAAGTATTCATCGAGACAGTACCCCCTGTACTCATCTTGCACTTGAAGCGTTTCCAATACGACAACACCGGCGGCACACAAAAGATTTGGAAGAAGGTTGGGTATCCTTTGGAACTCGAATTACCAAAGGAAGTCTTCCCAAGAACTAGGCGTAGTGTTTTTGCCCATGATGGCTATCCAAAGTATCGCCTGATTGGCGTTGTCTATCACCACGGTAAGAATGCCAGTGGTGGACACTATACTGTAGACGTTAGGAGACAGGATGGGAAGGAGTGGATCAGACTTGACGACACTGTCATCAAGCGTGTAAGGAGTGAAGATGTAGCTGAAGGAGGAAGTGAAGAAGATCCGAAAGTTTTGGCTGCTGCTTTAGAGGCTCACAAGAAAGATAGTTCATCGTCGGGAAACATTTTTGCTTCAATCGGAGAAGAAAATGGAGAAGCTGAAGAGGATGGATGGAAACAAGCCAGTGGGTCTGGAAAGAAATGGTCAAGCGTAGTAAATGGCGCTTCCACTCCAAAGTCCAAACCTGCCACTGGATATGCGGCTGGTAAATCCTCACTTATGGATAACAAGGTCGCATATCTCTTGTTTTATCAGAAAGTATGAGGGTTTGATTGGTGTAATGATAGGGCTGGGCACGATGAATAGGAGAATAAAGAGGACGGCGATGATCGATGGAGGAGGCCGGACAGGTCGCTGGAAGGGATGTCATGATTGATTCTCAAAATGATGAATATTACGAGAAAATGAGATGAAAGGCCGAGAAGAGGGATGGTTCGTGCTGAAGGTGCGGTCCCTTTCGAAAGTTAGGTATCCGTGTTTCGCTATTCAGCAACGAAATTTTGGATGGGCGGTTGACCTAGTCTTATATTAGGGTTAACAAAAGATGCATTGCAACTTTCTTGTAAATCACTTATTCGGACAACTTCCGAATTTGGCATCATTTCTATGGCATGAGCGGTTGGCACATGTTTAAGGAGGGAATTGGCGCGCAAAAAATAGTATATGTTACGAGGAAGTTCGATGTATAATATCTAATGGTTATTCGCAACCGACCATAGCAATAAAAAATTAGCGATGAATAAGGAGTCACATAATGTTGGAAGCTGTATTGTGCTGGGCTTGTTAGCTAGGGTGAAACGCAAATCTGGATATTTTGAGCTGCCTACCTAGGTATAAAGATTAACAAAACATCATACGTTCGGTTGGTGATACAATGTTTTCGACTATTCCTTTTATGTTTGAATCGATGTGTTGGTTGAGGCAGATGGCCCCGCAACTATCTGTTGTCACTATTACCTAGACTAGACAACACTCAATACACCTAATACATGTAATGGCTACATGATTATATATTTAATGCGTCTGATTGATACTGCCTACCTGACTAATAAACACTATTATCGATATCGTATTCGTAACTTAAGGTTAATAGGTAGTTGGTACACCCATATGGACATTGTTATCCTTGCCCCCTTTTTTTTAACCTCATGTAAAACGTAATTTGTCAATTAAAATCCCCATCTTTTACTAGGGTTTTTTTACCTCAATGCTCGAAGGCTTGGTTTTAAAGAGTGACAGGGGATGAGTGAAGATCAATCCGACCCAATGTGTGACTTCCGAGTGGCTCGACTGAAATGGGAAACGGGAACTAGTAAGCAAATATTAATTTTAAATAATTCCCAATGGAAAATGGAGTCTGATTTGATTCTCATAATTTTGTTGACACTTTTTCTTGCACGCGTATGAAATCATGATCTTTGAGCTTCTATTATAGCACTTTCCTTACAAGCGCTTCATTTAAAATTGTATGTAGTGAGGTAGTGGTTTATACTCGTCCCAACGATCTTTCCGTTCCGAAATTACACAATGTCCGAAGGACGCGAAAGATATTCTTTGCGGCAGACGCCAAAGTAAGTACTACTGTTATCTTTTCTCTTACGTTTTCCTCAGAGAGAGAAATCTAACCATTTATATAGAAAGACAGAACGTGCTGGTTTCGTCGAGACTCCACGAATTCGTCGCCAGAGAAAGTCACAATTCTCAGAAGACGCAGACGATTCTTCCTCCGCAGCAGATAATCCGCCATCCAGGATGAGATCTTCAAGTCGAAAAGTCAATATGGTCGAGACAGCAACAACCAATGATCATGTCAGTAACGGCGTAGCAATCAATGGCTTTACTTCCGCATTGAATGACCCCAGCACGATCGAATCGTTGAATAGTGGAAGCGCAAATGTCAAGAGTGAGACCGAGGAAAGGGCAGTTAATGGGAAGCCAACAAAGGTTACAAATGATCCAAAGATTGATGCTTCTGGCCATTTCGATTTTGGTGGCTCTTTCGGCGTTAGTGCCATGATGATTGGATTCCCTTGTCTCATGTGGTATATGTGGATCGGAGCAACATACTATGATGGGAAATTCCCTACACCGGAACCAGGCCAAGAATTCCTCGATTTTGTCAAACATATGGGTGATCTCGTCTACACAGGGGCATACCCAAGTCTTCGTGCCTGGAAAATCTACTGGATTTTCTTCGTCTTTGAGGGTATCTTGTACTGCCTTATGCCAGGAGTTTGGGGTTATGGTAAACCGCTTCCTCATGAGGGAGGTAAGCAATTGCCATACTACTGCTCTGGAATTTGGTCTTTCTATTTCACCATTCTCACCGGGGCTGTCTTGCACTACCTCGACATTTTCAAAATTTATACTCTCCTAGACGAGTTTGGACCAATTATGTCAGTAGCCATTTGCTCTGGATTTTTGGTCTCAACTGTTGCTTATTTGTCGGCTTTGGCACGCGGAGCTCAACACCGAATGACAGGCTACCCAATTTATGACTTCTTCATGGGAGCCGAGTTGAATCCAAGAATGTTTGGTATCTTGGATTTCAAAATGTTCTTCGAAGTTCGCCTACCTTGGTTCATTCTTTTGGGTCTTTCCTGTGCCGCTGCTGCGAGGCAATATGAACAATATGGTTATGTATCAGGTGAAGTCGGATTCTTGATTATGGCTCACTTTTTGTATGCAAATGCATGCGCCAAAGGAGAAGAACTAATCATAACAACCTGGTATGTATATCCCTGCACACACCTCAATTCAGTCTACTAACTCTCTTAGGGATATGTACTATGAGAAATGGGGTTTCATGTTGATTTTCTGGAACCTCGCCGGAGTTCCTCTTAGTTACTGCCACTGCACCATTTATTTGGCCAACCACCCACCATCTGAATACTCATGGAACAAGTATTTCCTTTTCTTCTTGTACACATCGTACCTGTTCGTATACTGGGTTTGGGATACCACCAACAGCCAAAAGAATAGATTTAGATCTCGTGAACGTGGAACCGTCACAGATCGTAAAGCATTCCCTCAATTGCCATGGAAGGAGGTCATGAACCCACGTGTCATCAAAACCAAAACCGGTGACTCGATTTTGGCTGATGGCTGGTACGGAAAAGCTCGCAAGATTCATTACACTTGCGATTTCTTCTTCGCTTTCTGCTGGGGACTTATTACTGGCTTCAAGAGTCCATTCCCTTGGTTCTATTGTGTCTTCTTTGCCGGTATGATCTCTCATCGTGCATATAGAGATATCCAAAAGTGTCGGGAGAGATATGGAGAGGCTTGGGAAGAGTACGAAAGACTGGTTCCATATCTGTTCATTCCAGTAAGTTCCGCCTTATCTCTATCAATTTGATCGACTCTAGTTCGTTGCTAATTCAGCAAAAGGGTATCTTTTAAATGATTATATACCATATATAAAAACCGAATGATTTCGGTCCCAGTAATCTACCCAGATGGATGATTGGAAGTGCCCATGCTAGCATTAGATCTTAAAATAAGAACATGGGTAGCTCGTATAGTAGGCGTAGTATTAAACTTCTCTTGTACATAGGTTATTGATATGACTTTTAATGCCCAATTGTACTCGAATAATATATCCAAAATTGATTTCATCAAACTTAGTTGAATCTACATGAATAGGAAGATAACATACGTGTCTTGTTTTGTATTGCTAGCGAAGCTAGAAACCGCATGTGATTTCAGATCTGAATTTTTGATAGAAATGTTAGAGGACTTGAATTCCAAACCGAATACAAGATGCCATTATCTCTGAATATGACGACGGTCAGTAGAGCATGCAAATCTATCATAGCTGTACGATGTACGGCTGCTAGTTTTTCATGCAGCCTTATGTATGGTAAAGGTTAATGAGGCTGAAAGGGAGCTCGGCGTCGCCAACAATACCTGCCTTATCGATCTAGCTATCAAAGCTCATTTAGAGAACAATTCCATTGACCCTTAAAGACCACACACGCAATTTCTCAATTTCAATCAACGCGAGTTTTCGACTATCGCGTCCTCCTCTTTGATATCTTCTCTCTCTCTCTCTCTTCAACAAACTCCACCTCAATTCTTTACCATCAACAAATATTCAAAGTCATCATGGTGGATATCAGAATTGACAAGAATTTGTTTCAGGAGCGATTATCACACTTTATATCATCATGGAAAGCTGATAAGAGAGGCGGCGACGCGGTTTTCAATGGCGCAAATAGTATCCTGGTATTAATGGGGAAGACGGAGGACGTGGCAAGCTTCCAGAAAAATAATGCGATTCATGTGAGTTCAATATCTGCGAAAAGTTTCACAAGAAAGTACAATGGAGGGAAGGTTGAGTGCTGATGAAGAAATAGTTTTGGCTATTAGGCTACGAGTTTCCTGCGACGCTCTTCCTGTTCACAGTCGACACTTTATACATTGTGACGACGGCAAAGAAAGGTTTGTGAATAGTCATTCTATATGCGCCAACAAATTGGAAGCTAATATTGGAATAGCGAAACATTTGGAGCCTTTGAAAGGTGGAAAGATTCCTCTCGAGGTCTTGGTTAGGGGCAAAGATGCAGCAGCCAACGAGAAGCTTTTCACAAAGATTGCAGATGTCATTAAATCATCAGGGGTGAGTCACTAATGATATCATTCTGCGCGGAAAGAATGGACTAACAAATTTCTGCTTATAGAAGAAAGTTGGAATTCTACCAAAAGATACATCAAGTGGCCCTTTTATCGATGAGTGGAAGAAAATCTATACCGAAATCAAGGATGTGGAAGAAGTAGATATTGCGCCAGCTTTATCTGCTGCAGCATTGGCCGTAAAAGATGAGAATGAATTGGTAAGACACTCATTACGAGAGGGGAGAATTGGTTGATGCTAATACATTCTACAGCGCGCTATGCGAAATTCTTCAAAAGCATGTACTGCACTCATGAACCCTTATTTTGTCGAGGAAATGTCAGGCATTTTGGATGAGGAGAAAAAAGTCAAACATAGCGCCCTAGCCAACAAAGTGGATGGCAAATTGGACGATGTCAAATTCTGGACTTCCGTGGAGCTTCCTAATAAACAGAGGATGCCAAATGACTTCGATTCATCACAATTGGACTGGACCCATGGACCTATCATACAAAGTGGTGGAAAATACGATTTGAAGATGAGTGCTCAAGTCGATGATGAGTTATTACATGCTGGTGTCATCATTTGTTCTATGGGTCTTCGATACAAAACCTACTGCTCCTTGATTGGCCGAACTTATCTTGTCGATCCAAACAAATCTCAGGAGAGCAACTACAAATTCTTATTGCAGGTTCACAACCTTGTTATGAAGGAAATTCGCGATGGTGCTCATGTCAAGGATATTTACGCCAAAGCTTTAGCCCTCATTAGAACCAAAAAACCAGAGTTGGAGAAGCATTTCTTGAAGAATGTTGGAGCTGGAATCGGTATCGAAACAAGGGACCCTACTTTACTCCTGAATGCCAAAAGCACTCGCAGCTTAAAAGACGGAATGACCCTTTGTGTCACTACAGGATTCAATGATATCGAGAACAAAGATCCTCAAGACAAGAAGAGCAAAATTTACTCTTTGGTATTATCAGATACTGTTCGTGTCACTCAAGCGGAACCTGTTATTTTCACAGGCGATGCCCCCTCGGAACTTGATGCGACCTCATTTTTTTTCAAGGATGAAGAAGATGAGCCTGCACCAGAACCAAAAGCTACTAAGGCAAAGAAGGATTCGAGCGTTGGGGCTGTTGCAGCCAAAAATATCACCAAGACAAAACTCCGAGGTGAACGATCAACTCAGGTTGATGAAGGTGCCGAAGCCAGACGGCGTGAGCATCAAAAAGAGCTCGCAAAAAGAAAACAAGCCGAAGGTCTTGCAAGGTTCGCTGAAGCTACTGGCGACCAAAATGGTGTTGCCGTGAAGAAATTCAAGCGATTTGAATCTTACAAGCGTGAGAATCAATTCCCCCCAAAGATCAGAGATCTCGCTATTGTCATGGACGCAAAAAACTCAACTGTTGTTTTACCCATTATGGGCCGTCCAGTACCTTTTCACATCCAAACTATCAAGAACGCCAGTAAGAGTGATGAGGGTGAATTCTCATACCTTCGAATCAATTTCTTATCTCCTGGTCAAGGTGTTGGTAGAAAGGACGATCAACCATTCGAAGATGTTTCAGCACACTTTGTTAGAAGTTTGACATTCAGATCTCATGATGGAGATAGATTTCAAGACATTGCCAATCAAATTGGTAACATGAAAAAAGATGCTGTTAAGCGTGAACAAGAGAAGAAAGATATGGAAGATGTTGTTGAGCAGGACAAGTTGGTTGAAATTCGAAGTAAGTTCGCAACTTGTAGGCCGGTCTTTATTTTTTCTATATCTTACTGACATAATCAGATCGTCGTCCAATTGTCATGGACAACGTCTTCATTCGTCCAGCTATGGATGGTAAACGTGTACCCGGAAAGGTTGAAATTCATCAAAACGGTCTTCGATACCAATCCCCTCTAAATCTTCAACACCGAGTTGATATCCTTTTCAGTAATGTCAAGCATCTTTTCTTCCAACCTTGTGACCATGAATTGATTGTTATCATTCATGTGCATCTAAAGGATCCAATTTTGATTGGTAAAAAGAAGACCAAGGATGTTCAATTCTATCGCGAAGCTACTGATATTCAATTTGATGAAACTGGAAACAGAAAGCGAAAGTATAGATATGGAGATGAGGAAGAGTTCGAAGCAGAACAAGAAGAACGAAGACGTCGTGCTGATCTTGATCGACAATTCAAAGCATTTGCTGAGAAGATCGCTGACGCTGGTAAGAATGAGAATGTTGATGTCGACGTACCTTTCCGTGAACTTGGGTTCGGTGGTGTACCAAATAGGTCCAGCGTTTTCTGTCAACCTTCCACAGATTGTTTAGTTCAACTCACTGAACCTCCTTTTATGGTCATCACTCTCGAGGATATCGAAATTGCTCATCTCGAGCGTGTTCAATTCGGACTCAAGAACTTCGATATGGTCTTTGTCTTTAAGGATTTCCACCGTGCTCCTTACCATATTAACACCATCCCTGTCGAATCACTCGAAAATGTGAAGGAATGGCTAGATTCCGTCAACATTCCATTTTCCGAAGGTCCACTCAATTTGAATTGGCCAACGATCATGAAGACTGTTACAGCCGATCCTCATGGATTCTTTGAGGATGGTGGATGGGGTTTCTTGGCGACGGAATCAGATGATGAAGGTGGTGATGACGAAGACGAGGAATCCGCTTTTGAAATGAGTGATGATGAAATGGCTGCTACGGAGGAAAGTTCGGATGAAGATAGTGATTTTGATAGTAATGCAAGTGAGGATGAAGGAGAAGAGGATAGTGATGAACAAAGTGAGGGAGAGGATTGGGATGAATTGGAGAAGAAGGCCAAGAGAAAGGACATGGAAAGTGGATTGGAGGATGAAGAAGAAGCACCCAAGAAAAAGAGAAAACATTAAGTGCATTACTTGATGTGTAGATTGGGTGGTGAGGACACAGGGAAATCGTGACATCAGATAATGGCATGGTACTGGGATACCTTTTTGAGGGACAGGATGAAGTGAGATGAGATGAGACGAGAAACAATATCTCAAATTCTTCATTTGTATTTTTTGAAACACTTTTTTTTCTCGCTCTCTATAATTACTAGTATTCGGTTGGCGTTGGGAATGAATGAAATGATGAGGATGAGGATGAGATACACAAATAAATTAAAATATCATATGGAGGGATGGATGTAGTGTGAGTGGGAAAAACCCCCCCGAGAAAGGGGACAGGTGAAGGAGGAAGCGAGTGAGTGAGTGAAGTGAGATAGGAATTGGGAGCCAGTAGTAAGGAGTGGGTAGTTGGGGGAGGGGAGGGGAAGGGAAGGGAGGAAATAAAAAGTTCTCTTTATGTGACACTCGCTCTGTGATTTTGTGATTTTGTGATTTTGTGATTTTGTGATTTTGGGTTGGGTATCGTCTATTTATCTTTTCAGTTCATCCTGGGGAGTGTGAGTTATAGATATAGGGGGGCGTATGATGGACGAGGGCCAGGGCTGGTGGAGGTAGAAGTGGGAGTGAGAGTGGAAGTGGAATCCGGACCTCCCCATTCATTCACTTATCCATTCGTTCATCTCTTAACCAAGCAGTCAAATGTCATCAATCAGAGAGGTAACATTATATTACGATTAATCCGCCAGATAATCCTCTCTATCCACATCCACGTCTACCTCTGCATCTACATCATCGCTATCTCCACTCCCATCATCTCTCCGCCCTCTACTATTATTCCCACTTCCATTGCCACCTCTGCCCCCTCCCCCAGAGAAATAGCCCTGATCAATTTTCCAAATCCACTCTACTTTTTCCCTCTCGCTCCTCGCTCTAAACAACCACGTATTATTTGTTCCGTAGACTGCAAATACCGTTTCTTCTATTTCTCTTCTACTCTCCCCATTACCATTGCCATTTGCATTGCCGTTTCCTCTCCCTCCATATCCCATGATCCCCATGCCCATTCCACTTCCGCTCCTTCCTCGCCCTCCATACCCATAAATGCCACCTATGCCGTTATTACTCCAACTTTGCTGTGCACGCGCACCCGCACTCGCACCAGCGGGACTACTATTCCGACTTGCATTTCGGCTTCCATTCCCACTCCCGCCCTGTCTTTCATTTCTCAACAATTTTGCAATCTCAGGACTGTGGTCCACCCTTGCATTTCTCAATCCAACCACATTTACCTCCTCCCCACTATTGGGGCCCGCGACCGCATGAATATGCAGATACGGTCGTCTGAGCTCTACGAATCTGCGTATCCATTTCGTGCTATCCGCGGAAGGAACTAAGAGCATTCCCGCTTTGAGCACACTGGGATTCTTTTTGACCTGAGAAATAGTGGCTAGATGCTGAGGTATGGATGGTTTAGGATGAGCGTGTGGAATTGGCGAGGTTTGTCGAGATCGAGATGTTTGGCGGGAGTTGGCGGTGGATGGGTGGAGCGAATTTGAGAAATTTGATGGACGGGGTGAGTTTGAACGGGAAGTATTGGATGTGAAAGAGGTTGTATGGAAGAGAGATGGAGCGGGCGAACCATTGATAGGCGGTTCAATATTAGTTGGTGTAAGAATGGTTGTTGATGGATCGCGGCAGAGATGGAAGTATTTAGTGAACTTTTGGAGAAGAGCGGTTTGGTGTGGGTTATATACGGATTGATTCTGGGGCTTTTCTTGTTCTTGGCTTGGATCATGAGGGACAGAATCAGTGTCAATGGCAGATTCGATCTTTTCCGTGATTTCATTATTGAATTGACCATCCCCATGTATACCCAAAGCATTTCCATCCACAGATGATGGGAGTGCCTCATCTATTGATAATGGAGATGGAAAATTTTCCGTTGTAGCTGGCGGACTGACAGGAAGTGGTATATCGGCTGGATCTAGTTCGACAACCTGTGGAATCGAAGGAGCGGGTATTGATATTGGTACTGGTGATGATGCGATACGCCTTAATAAAGGCTGGGCAGCATCGATTTCCGCCAGTCTTTGTTTTTTCCTCCTTGCCGAAATGAAATCCTTCACCAAACTAATGCCTCTTGGTGTCCAATTCGTAAGAGCTTCTTCTCCTTTAACATAATCTTCCGATGTATTCATTCTCCACAAATCACCCGCTCTCTTCACGGCCACTGGCCGAACAGAAATAGAGTAAATACTAGTCATAGCATGAACAATTCGTACACTTTGAAATAATGATGCAAACATTGACGTAGAACGAACATAATTACGCGACATGATTTGAGAGCAAACGTCCATATTGAAAGTCATTTGGCGAGACAATTTCTCAGATTTCACATCCCATGAAAGGGACATTTGAACTTTGTATTTATCTGCCGTTACCCGATCGAGAAGTAAAGATTCATGAGCACTCGAGTCCCATTTTCCGACGATGCAAACATTGCTGGTGCCGTTTGCATTTGCTTTAACAATGGGCTTGGAAAGTAATTTGAGGTAAAGGGGAGGAGTCGAAGGAGAGCTGAGATCCGGACTTTTCCCAATATGATCAACGAGTTGAATTCGTCCTACGCGTAAACCAGTGACATCCGACCAAGGTAAAGCATCACCGGAATTATGCGTCAAGGTAACAGCAATTCTACGTTGTAAACCTTGATGAAGTTGGAATGTTCCTTGATCAAGCTCACTTGTTTGAACCACTTCAACAGCTGGATAATCGCCACTTTCGGCTAACTCTAGTATTTGAACTTTAGCAAATACGTCATGTTTCTCTTCAGAATAAAACTGCGACTCTGCTATACGAGCACCCTTGCGCTTCTTCTTGAGTTGGGGAATGTTGTCTCGCATATCGTCCCAACTTAAAAGTTTATCCAAATGCATTGATGAGACTTTGGCAAAGATGGCCACACGAAGAGAAACATCTGTAGGGCCAAACATTGGAACGCTCATACTATGAACGCTTTCGAATCGGATTGGACCTTCATCAAAATCTTTAATCATTTGAGTCGTTGTGACGCCACCTTCATTTGAAGCGGGAGGTATGAACAATTGACCATGGACTTCTGTCCCTTCCCGCTCAGCGAACCCTATCATTTCATGCATAACAACATTAAACTTCAAGGTGTTCGAAGGGGCTTTTGCTGAAGATGGTTCCAACGAGAGCTTGATGATACCAATAGCATGCGTTGTAAATGGTGAAAGAACATCAAGAGTAAAGTCCTGAACTCGACTCTCGAAAACTGCTGATAGAGGGACATCAACATCTCCAACATGTGTATATTGTGGCATACAAGTTTCCATAAAAGGATTGTCGAGTCGAAAATGTTGAAGGTATTCCGGTCGATCTAGGTATTGATGCATTTGCCTCATCTTCCGGATGCGATCCTGAAGTTTATCAAGACTCCACAGATGAGCCACATTATTCCTGTAGTCTATTACCCGTACGCCAATGCAAGGTTTTGTTGCATCTTCGAGATGAAAATCATCCCCCTCTATATCATTAAGAACCATATCATAAGAAGAACATAAAGCGTGCCCTATGTCAACAACAGCAAATTGAAAAACAACATTCTCATCCATTTCGTGACTCATTATTTGGGCTTCCTTCAAAATTGCTGCATTCTGAAATACCGCTTCAGCCATTCGAACATATCTCCGTCCTTGCCAATGTTTTGCAACTTTCTCGGCAACCGCAATTTCTTTCTCTGATAGTGGAGGTGGTCCATCTGGTCCCGATTTTATCGGGGACAACTCTTGTAATTTTTCTTCATATTCTTTTCGTTGAACCTCCAATTGTTTGAGCATCTCCTCCTTAACTTCTCTGAGCGTCTCTTCCATTCTTACTTTTTCCTTTTTGATTTCCTCAACCTCGACATTTGAGGTTTTGGCTATCTCGAGTTGTTCCTGGAATTCTTCTCTTTGCTTTTCTAACTGGACTTGCATTTCCTCTCTAACTTCACGCATTTTGTCTTCAACTTCTCCTTGCTTAGGTGTCGATGGCATGGTCAGTGCAGTGTCCAAAGAGAAGTTATCCAAAGTGCCGTTTGAAAGATACTTTTCTCGCACAGGATACGAGGTTACCGAGTCTAGATCATCTTCCAAGTTTGCAGTTGCACGTTCAGCCCTTGCTCTTTGAACATCCTCAAATAGAACATTGAGCTCCTCATCGGACAAACCTGCAATCTTTTGATCGGTTCCTAAAATAGCACCAGCTGCCTCACGCCTTGCTAATGACCAATCGGAAAGACCTCGCCCAGGCACTGGGGAGTCTGCTCGACTACTACCATCGAAATCGAGGTCGGAGATAGCTTTGCTGAATGTTCGATCATGGGCAGGCCGAGGAGTAGATGTAGGCGAGAATTTGTCCCAATCCTTGAAATTTTCTAATTGGTTAGCAGTTACAGAATGCCGCAGAAGGCTCTGCTCTGCGCGTTCCGCTCGAGCCTCGGTTGGATTATTGAACCTAAAGATATGAAAGTCGCCAAGAATAACTCTAAAACCACTCCTCAGCCGAGTCGGCTTTTCAACTCTTTGCCCATTAACCATCACTGCTGCTCCTTCAGTTGGTATAAGAGTTACCACATTATCGACATTCTCAAAAGTGCAATGCTCATGTAATATACGAGTTCCATTAAGTCGAATTTCCGCCGCATGGGCTGCATTTGTATCGACATTTCCAACCGAGGTTGACCCAGGTTTGAGGTTGTACACAAGGCATTCTGCTAGCAGTGGATCGTCGGACAAATTCACAAGATGAGGCATCTTCTTTGGTGTATGTAATCCAACAAATCCCTTCTCAATACTGATACCCAATTCTTCCAGGGCCGCTTCTCGCTCTTTGTGAATTTCTTCGGTTTTTTGTAATTTCTCCTCCCAAGTCTGATTAAGATCTGAGTATAGTTTCTCGCTTTGATTGAGTTGTTCGGTGATTTCAGCTTTCGATACCTTCTTCACAGCACCATCTGATGAAACAATTGTGACCATTTGCTTCTCTAAAGGTGTACCCTCTGCATAAATCTCATCTGCTGGGCCTCCCCCTCCTCCGCCACCCCCACCACCTGTCAATTTACCTCGCAATTGAGCCAATTCTTCTTTCAACTCACGGATCATACGAGCATTCGCATCCTCGTTTACAACTGCGTGATTCTTGATTCTCTTCGCACTATCAGCATATCGCAAGGTACTTAAAGTTTCATCGAAATTTATATCTGCAGGACAAATAGCTGCAATCATAGCTGTCATACTATTTCCTCCCAGAGAATCTTTCAGAAGCCAAGTCAGCACACTGTCTCGGTAAGGGACTTGATTCCCCTTTCCCACTTTCTTCTTCTTTCCTTCTGATAAGTCGGCCAGCGCAGCAATAACTCTACCAAGTGTGGATAGAGATCTATTAATCTCCGCACCTTCTTTCAATCGAGCTCCAGTTGCACCCGTAGAATTTGCTCGCTCGGAACCAGCCAAATCGACCAAACTAATTTTCGCAACCTTTTCCATTGCCATCTTTGTTTCGACATCTAATCGTTTCTGAGTCAAAGTCAAAGTGAAGACAGCATGACTTCTACTAGAAGTTTCGTTCATGTTCGTAGCTGCAACGGTACGGGCTTTGTTTCCCTCATCCAACAAGTTTTCAATCTCTTGAAAGCTACTCACAACCAATTTCGCCAAGTCTTCCACATATGGTCCCGTCGAGGGATGTTCTCGAACTTTCAGGTTGCCCTTTGTCGATGGGTTTAGAAGATCTCGTACTCGTTCGTTGTAAATTTCCAGATATGATACCTCGACTGTGCATTTCAAATTCTTGTCCTGTTGTAATTCTCCTATCCTCTCAAACATATCCTGACAAATCTTTGGAATGACACCAGCATCTTTTCCATATCCCATCATCGAGTAAGATTTTCCTGAGCCCGTTTGGCCATATGCGAAGATACAATTGTTGTAACCCTGAAAGGCATTATCCAAAAGAGGCTTTCCCAAGTCCGTGTGGAGGTTGTCTTGCCCTGCGTAACTCGGATCATTTTTGTCAAAGGACCAGTATGAACGATCGAATGCGAAAACCTTCTGGCCCGTATCTGCCTTTCCACACTTTGCATCTCTTGATTTCGCCTCATGTCCTTCTGGTGGGGTGATGACCGTTTGCGCATCTTTCATTTGCACTATGCATTTTGCTCCGCGATCGATCTCTATCCCGAGGTATCAGTCCTGACACAAAAATGGGGTTTGACAACATATCCACCGCATACCTCTACTGTTGAACGGCCTACACCGCACAACGACTTTAATATTTCCACCACCACCGGGCGCCATGTTTGCAGATGTTCAATAATCCAGATTATCCCCTCTGGAAAGCTCTCCTGTCACAGCCGCTATTTCCGCGAGAGATATTGTTTGGTTCAAGGGATCGTAGACTGTGGTCGAACAGACAGATGTCCAATGGATAATGCGGGTCAGGCTGAATGAATCATCGAAAAAGAAAAGGAAGGTCGTTAAACTGATCAGAGTATCGTGGTTATCATTGTTGTTATCGTTAGATGTCGTTAATAGAAATTTAGGAATGAAGGAATTGCGGAATTATTTGCTTTTTAGGGTTCTTATGGATACCCGGCGTCAATATGGACTATGTATGCGCCTGGATGAAGTTACCTGGTGGATTCCTTAAAATAACAATATGGGATATTTTAGGTGTATTGGTGTAGTGGTGGGTGTATTCGTTTTGAAGTAAGACAATGGGTACGGTACGGTATGGTGTGGTATGCTATGCTATGCTATGGGATCCAAATGAATGTCGAACTGAAGCTTATCAGAACTTGGAGATGGTACAGAATTTCGTAAATACTTTAATATCAGATGATGTGGCACAGGTCTCAGGGTATCTGTCAGTAACATTTCACTGTTGACAGTCGCGTCGCCGGGGCAAACCTCGCGTCCCCTTGGATTTGTTTAAATTCGACCGGAAAACAAGGTGACGGGATGATAACCTACAGTCAGATCCAAACGATGAACAAATCAGTAGAGGGCTTGGTTTCGAGGGGTGAGTAAAGTAAAACATAACGTGACCTTAGTCTTTCTTCTCTTGATTGATTGGTTCGGAAGGAAGATTGAGATGGAGTATCTATGTACCGGGCGGCGGTATGAGATGTTACCACTTATCATACACTACAATTTACATCATGCTACGACTCCTGTGATGGCTCGAGGATGGAGAGACTTTTGTGGAGTAAGAAGCAAAGTATGAAGTGAAGGATGAATGTGAACCTATACTCACTCAACCGCACGTTGAACGGATGCAATACTAGAAGAGCACTCTTCCCTCGATTCATGGCTTGTTCAAGACGTCAAGTTCTTTACTGATCAGGTATGACCAATCTGACACTTCACATTTTGATATTCACTCAATGCTCTCGGTGTGCTGTTCTGGTTACGCATATCGACACGGAAGAGAATAGGAACATCTACTCAAATAGTATCTGTATGCACGCACGCACGCACATACACACATACACGCATATGCTCTTCATATATCGATATTTATCAAAACGCATCTCAATCCCGGCCTCCAGAGAACCACTTTCACACGTGAGTGCAGAGAGATACCGTACACCGGAACAATCCCTTGTTGCTCTTGTTGGTGAAAGGAGATGCCAGGGTGCTAGGTAACACATCTCCCCCGCCATCACACTGGAGCACCGTTTTATATCCCAATCCAAAGAATCAGGACCAAATATTGGATATCCCGTCAAGTAATCTCCCACGTCCTTTTACACTCACATCTCTCGGGCGCCAATTCCGTGCAAATCTTATGATGTACGATGAGAAGAATGACAAGCACTTACATCGTGTACCACCCAAGTATTCGGTGTGTAACCCCTCTCCCAATTGTCGTTATCAAGAATGGGATTACCGAAGCTTCGGGGAACCCATCAAAAGAATCCGGCTGTGTGAAAGATTACGATCTGTTGTAATCCGTAACCCCAGATGTATCTACCCGCCATGATGATCAAGGGTCCTTTTGATGTATGTGTATGATGAATCCATCTCCTTGGAGAGTACTTTTCGATATTGAATAACGGTATATGCTGTTGCACTGTTGGTGTGCTGTTGGTAGTTGTGAAGACACAATGAATGCGTTGCTTCCATCTAGGTAGGCAGGCTCGGCAGGTAGGTAGATGCCGGTACTTATCCGTACGGGAGGCAATGTTGATGCTTAGAGCCCCGGCCCGGAATAAAATGAACCCTTGGATGATTGGGGGAGATGGGGGAGAGGAAAAGAAGAAAGAAGAAAGGGGGGAGAGGAAAAGAAGAAAGAAGAAAAGGGAAAGGGGAAAGGAGAGGAGGGAGAGGGGAGGGGAGAGGAAAAGGAGAGAAGAGAGAGGAGAGGGGAGCAACAGTTGGGAAAAGAGGGATGGAATGAAAAGAATGGAATATTTCCCAATATACATACATACATACATACATACATACATACCTGGTTCGTTGGAGAAATGACGAAAGGTAGCTAGGTAGATACAATTACGGTGTAAATACATTGACCGCTATTCTTATAATCTATGGCCTCCTATCTCCTTCATACAACCAATCGAAAGCCCTATTTATCAATTCTATATTCCTGATTATATATTGTATAGTTATGATACATCGAACGTTGCACATTACACATTACACATTACACATTATACGTCGCATATTACACATTGCACATTACACATTGCACATTATTACATTGCACATTACACATTACACATTACACATTGCACATTCACATTATTACATTGCGCATTGCACATTGCACATTACGCATTACATACACAACAACCCCTCCCTGCCCTTGCACCCCCTCTTTCTCTTCCTCTTCCCTTTTGCCTCTCGCAGCCCCTCGATTCCATATACATGGCAAGATGCATTCTGATTCGTTGCATCTATTTGAATGACTTGGATCGACTTGAAACCCCAAACTTTACCGTGACTAAAACTCTGGGAATCTTGCCGGACCTGTCGTTTGGTTACAATATGCAACATTCCCCATTAAATATAGGTACATTAAAAATACATGATCAGTAACGCCACATCTGCGCACAATGCGAATGAAAACCTTCCAACCGAGAAAAAAATAGAAAAAAAAATTAAAAACTAGAAACTAAAAACTAAAAACTAAAAATTAAAAATCAAATCGTACTAAGAGAGAATCAAGTAAAGAGCTTGGATACAATTCGAATTCGGTAATTTCCCCAAACCCTTTACTCGTCCATACAAAAGATTTCATTCTCTTTCAAGAAACATCTCAGTCACCAGAAAATTCTTTCAACTTAAACCAGATATTTCCCGCAAGAGACTTTGTCAACTCAAGTTCTCCATCATCCCTCTCAAGACCAACCTCCATCAGTTCCATCCTCAAAACTGTAAGTTGTTATTGTTTGTCTGTCGCATTGTTTTTTCCCTATCCTCCTGCTTGACCCCACTTCAACCCACTTCGAACTTGAAATCCCTTCAAAACTTTCTACTCTCTCAACCCATCAGAGCTTCACTTGTTTACCTTGACGGATTGAAAATACTAACCAGGTACTCAATTCAATACAGAAACCTCAAACTCTCCAGTCATAATGGATTCTTTCGGAGCTCAACAAGGCGGTGCCCCAAACCGTGGATGCTTTACCTGTGAGTTAGGATCAGATTCTTTACCTTGCCCCTTCATTCCTCAGGTCGAAACTTCCATTCTCCTCCAAATCCGGCTTTGCAATCCATCAACTTGCCAGAAGAACCAAAAGAAACAACCTGGAGGATGAATAATTGCTCAAGATACCATTCGAATCTCATCATCTGCCGGGAAAACTGGTGGTTGATGTTTGGAACGTTGGATCAAAAGACAATTCTTTCGAACGAAAACTCTGCAACAACACTCTGCGACAACACTCCTGCACAACAGTGCATTCAACATTCAACATTCTCTGCTTCGAATCGATCATCCTCTAGCATCTTTGGGACATCATACGAATATCATTTAATTGTTTATGGAATGCAAGCTGATGGCAAAAAATTATAGGCGGAACTGAAGGTCACCAAGCCCGTGAATGCCCAAGCCGTGGACCACCAAAGTGCTACAACTGCGACAGTAAGACATCACCCCACGATGAACAACTCGGTATCATGTTAACATTCTTTCAGACCCAGGTCATTTGAGCCGTGATTGCCCAGAGGGACCAAAGGAGAAGGTCTGCTACAGAGTAAGTCTTGACTTCTCCAAGAATCGACGCTTCAAAATTATTAACACTCTTTAGTGCGGTACTTCCGGACACATCTCCAAGGACTGCTCTAACCCACCAACTGAGGGTGCTGGACGTGGTGGTGGATACGGCGGCGGATACGGAGGTGGTGGTGGACAACAGTGCTACAAGGTAAGATGTGTGACTCTCACTACATGATCTCTTTCTAACTCGATTTGTTTTACAGTGCTCCAAGATCGGCCACATCGCCCGTAACTGCCCAGAGGCTGAAAGCTATGGTGGAAACCAAGGTTACGGAGGTAACCAAGGTGGATACGGTGGTGGATTCAGTGGCAGTGCCCGTCAAGGAAGCCAAACCTGCTTCTCATGTGGTGGTTACGGACATCTTTCCCGTGACTGCACCCAAGGTCAAAAGTGCTACAACTGTGGTGAAGTAAGTTTTCCACATACATCTCATATCCAACCAGTACACTAACAAATCCTCCAGGTTGGTCACTTGTCCCGTGACTGCAGCCAAGAGACCTCTGAGGCTCGTAGATGCTACGAGTGCAAGCAAGAGGGTCACGAGAAGCTTGACTGCCCTTTGAGAAAGAAGGCTTTCGGCCAAGAATAAATTTAAGTGCTTGGTGCACGGCACATGACTACCTCGAGGTCGACTATTCTACACATTCGCGGTTAGGAATTATGACGAAACGACAAAACCCTAGGGATTTTTTCGAAGACTAGTAATTTCGTTCAAGGATTACGGGAACAGATAACCTCTTTGTATAATTGTACCGACTTTTTGCGACTTCGAAAAAATTTGTCGCCTTTCATTTTTTATTTCCTTTTGAAAAGTAAAATACCTATTCCTCTTTTGGAGTCTTATGCTGCGTTGCTTCCATATCTGAGTTTAGAGTTTGGCCCTTGCTTTTCCAACTTTCTATCGGCACGGATGGATTCAAAAAGTCATATCACTCAAGATTTTGCGTTTTTTTTCTTTTCTAATTTATTTTGCGAAGGATGAAGTTTCGATGATGATCGATGCTTGATTCCCCATGAAATTTCCATGATGTAAAGGAAAGAAAGGAGATTTATGGATTGCTGGAGCATATGATTCATGAGGCTACGACTTGAGTTATGGAGATTGGTATCGATGGATAAAGATATCTGGTGGGCACTGTCAAGGGACACTGGAGAAGCTTGCATGCGAGCGGTCGGATAAAGTAAAGTGAAGTGCTTGAGAACAAGAACAAGAGCAAGAATAAGATTAAGAAGTGAAATCAAGATATTTGAAGAACGAATTTGATTGTTTTGGGTGAAGTTTTGATGACGATGCGAAGGGTGTTTGGTGAAGACCAATATGAACGTGAAGGAATTTTAGAAGGTAAGGAACAATGGGGATAGGAGAGGTGGGAGAGGAGAGACTTACTAATTATATCGAATCTCTGTGTTGTGGTGTGGTGTTGAAGAGTTGGGGTGGTGTGTGGAATGCTGGGTACGCTTGTGCAGAGGGGGTTGTTATTGTTGGGATTTAGAGGTGGAGGTGGGATGGAATGGTGTGAAATGGTGTGGGAGTGGTGGTGGAACTTTGAAGAGCAGGAGATTTGGATTTGGATTTGGATTTGTATTTGGAAATCTGATGAATAGGGTTGGGCTGGAGTGTGTGTTGTGCTAGTGATCCCCATTATACACAAGTCAACTCTCAAGCAAAAGCTTCCGAAAAATCACGTTTGTGTGTGTGTGTGTGTGTGTAAACCACCCCATTCATTGCATTGTATTTCATTCTACTTATTATCTCGCTATTTACTCTCCGAAACTGGCAATACACATCTCTCCCGCTCGCTATCTGCCGTATGGTTTCGTATCGTCGTATCTCTAATTAGAATCGTGTCGTTTTTCTTTGTATGATTCGTCTGTTTGTCTATTTGTCTCTTTCTTTCTTTCTTTCGTCGTATTATTTTTTGCCTCAATGTTCGCGTTGTTATACCAAGCCTGTATTTCCGCCCGTTCGTTCGTTCGTTCCTCCATTCCATTCCGTGTAGACCGTAAGCGAAGTTGTTGAAGCAATAGGTAATTGTGGAAAGTGAGCAAGTAAGTAAGTAAGCCAGCAAGTAAGTAAGCATCTGGCTCGAACCCGCAAAACTCCATACGCAAAGGCAAAGTGGGTATCCCCGCATTCATGCAACCGCCCATCATCAACAACCTTTGCAAACAACTCCCTAAACAGTAAATCTTCTCTCATCCTTAACCTCCAACTCCATAGCTCTCGTGCCCTTACCCCTTCCACCCTCCTCAACACAATCCCTAGCCGCCTCATCAATCTCCTGCCACGCACCCTCTTCATCCTTGATCTTCCTCTCTTCCTTACACTTCTTGCATATCTCAAACATGTCGCCACTGCTGCTCTCCCAGTGACATTGACTACCTCTGCGACTTCTCCAAAAACCTGCTCGCGGTCTATTTTACCAACTCCATCGAGGAAGAAGAAGAAGTCCTTGAGCGATATCATTCATGGTCATGGATCTAGGAAGTGCAGGATCGTAGCGTTGGGCATTATTAATTTCGGTACGATGTTCACGATGAACTCGTTCGTCAATGCTGAGAGGGTTTTCGCGATCGAGATTGAGCTGTCGGAGTATGGTGTCGTAACGGGATTGAGATGAAGAGTGGTTAACAATCATACTGGCGTTGTTATCTGATCTCAAGCTTGCTGAGCGAGGTGGTGTCGATGTGTTATCCCTGATGCGGGTTTGGATTCGCATGAACGGGATACATGCGAGTCCGATGGCGGCAAATATGACGGAGCAGATATAGACACGTCGATAAGCCAAAGTTGGGTCTTCGATACTTGCTTCTTTTGAAGTGGCGGTGTTGAAGACTGCGGATGTGATGGCTAGACCAATGGTTATGGAGAGTCTGTAGGCTGTTTGGATAACTCCGACACCGAGGGATGCTTGGGTTGGCATTTGCTTATTTGCGTAGAGCTGCTTTTTGTCAGAGACGAGTTGGTAGATACCAGGAGAAGGAAGAATAAAAGTCATGGGAAGGAAAAGGTAGGAAAGGAAAGGTAGGAAAGGAAAGGTAGGAAAGGAAAGGTAGGAAAGGAAAGGTAGGAAAGGAAAGGTAGGGAAAAAAACTTACATTCGCGACGATGAATTGAAAATCCGCACCAATAACTGTAATAACGAGCGCCGGAAATAGAAATAGCCAATATGATGTATCTTTCTTGATGAAAAGCAACAAAATCGCCCCCGCAAGGTACATCGAAGATCCAATACCCATCACAATGGTTCCATGCACCTCTTGAACAAGCCATTGACCCAAGAAACTCCAAAATACTCCTGCCACTGCTTGAGGCAACATACGAGCAGCAATTTGTAATGGTGTGTAATGTTGTACATCTTGCATGTATAATGCAATCCAGAATTCGTTTGTGATGAATGACATGTATCCGAATCCCATGCAGATAACACAAAGACTAAAGTTGCCGTTGCGCCAAACGGAGAGATCGAGAAGGGGGTTTTCGTAAAAGTATTCCCACGCAATAAAACCGAGGATGAAGAATACACCAAATATAAGTAAGAGAACGACGTGTACTGATAGCCAACCACTTTGAGGTCCTTCTCTGTAAGGTCATTAGTATAAGTGCAGGATTGGGAATGATCAATTACTCACGTCAACCCTGCTGATATCAAAGCGACAGCCAAAACGATGAATATAGAACCAGCATAATCAAATCTTCGAATGGCATCCGATCTATTACCCACTCTTGTAATCACTGGAACCGTCCAAAAAGCAAGTAAAACCAAAAGCAAGAAGAAGATAGCCATGACGACAAAGCTTGCTCTCCATCCATAGTATTTGACAGCAAGACCTGATGAAACACTTCCCAGAATGAACCCGACCGGATTACCAGTACCAAGAGCACCACATGCCATATTTCTTCGACGACCTTCTGGATAAGCGGCAAAGAGGATACCGAGAGCTGGTGGAGCAATTGCCGCTGTGCACATTCCAAGAAGACCACAAACGACGATTAGTTCGTACGGACCGGGACTCCATGCAGCGACGAGAGAGAAGGCACTCATAGATAGTAATCCGATAAGTAACTGAATCTTTCGACCCAGCTCGTCCGCTACTTTACCAAAGAAAAGCATAAATGAACCGCTGCCAAGTCTAATAGATTGTTAGCATCCTACTGCTTGATCCACGTTTGTGAGAGTAGACAATATGAATATGGATGGGAGAATTACCCAACTGCAGCTGCGATCCAGGTTACTTGAGGAGCAGAGGCTTTTAATCCTTCGCCAATTAGGTTCGTCATGATAAGAATGACACCCTGAATAATAGTTGTGGAGGATGAAGCAAGCATAACCGTAAATACGAAAGCCCATTCTTGAGCCCAGTTTGAGAAGAACAAGGGTCGGGAGTTTGTGTCGTGGTCGGTCATAACTTGTAATCCGCTTGATTCGAGGTTGCATTCTTTGACAATAGGATCGCAGGCTGAAGAGGTCGCTTTAGGATTATAGCCTTTGCAAGCAATTGGTTGTGGAGATCCGCGACGGAGTCGTCCCGGAGGAAGATAGATTGTGGGTGGAAGAACTTCAACATCAGTAAGAAGCTCCGCAATGTTATTCTCGATATCAAGAGAGCCTGCCATATTTATGAGTATTCTGAAGGTCTCGTCGTACTTGCCTCTCAGGATCGAACTTTATGCGGCGAAGCGGAAAGGTTAAATTAAAAGAGTTAAGAGGTTCTTGCCTACAAGTCGTTTGTACCAGCGTGTATTGACGATCGCAGAAAGACAGATTTGTAAAATAGAATTTCTGGAAGAAGTTGACTTGGGAAATCTGCGACAATTTGCTAAAGTGATTGTTGAAGAGCTTGATCCACTCCTGATTGGTAAAGCAGGTTAGTTTTGTGTTTCGGGATCAATAAAAGACCGAAATCGGTAGATGATCTTATTCGAGGGGGTCATATGAGACGAGAAATTTTCGTTAAAACTTTCGGATGCGGAAGCACGATTTCAAAACGGAGAATGATTTTGTTAATGTACTGGCAATAATCTCTAAGGTGGGCTTATGGTAACTTTGCATTTAAGATCCTCGATGATTGTAGTTTATTATAAGGAATCTAAGAGAAGGCTTCCTAAGATTTCTACTTTGTTTATCGGCAATAGTAACTAGAGATATCTCTTCCTTCATACTTGGAGCATGAAGTCCTGGGTGAAAATTGCAAATTGTTCCACAAAAAATCCCCTCTTTACCGAATCACCATTGTATATGGGCATCTGACTCAATAGGAGTGCTGTTAATGGAGTCAACAATGAGGATTCACTATATTCTCCGACGTCGCTGCGCATGTGTCATAGGTTTCCTACAATAAGTTGAAGTCTGAAACAGCTCAAAATATTTTGATCATGGAATTCACTTGAAAGAAGAGTGGTAGATCAGAGATGGCAAGAGCACTCTAAGTTCACTGATGTAGAGTCTGCGAGTGATTAATTTATTGAAGGAAAGTTCTACCCTGCAGTTATTGAAGAACTCTGAAGATTTGATAAGAGAGTTCCTGATGGGAAATAATCTGTGGTTAAATTCCGTAGCGGAACGACGCAAGCCCCCAACCACAATTATGAACGGTGCAGTCAGGTCGATGTCACCTTTCAGCATTTTCAATACCAGAGCGAGGTGATTCAGATATGATCTACGACCTACGACCTCTATATGAATAGAAGTGTGTATGCGCGATTATGAATTAACGTAGTGATTCACTACAGTCATTCCCTCTTACGACAATGACTTTGACAACGATGAGAGAAGAGTATTTCGATGACAGCAAGCGTTGGAAAGAAATTTACACTCTATACTGTCAGATCATAGGAGGGGTGATTTCTTCAGATTTAAATATCACTTGAGATTGAGGTCAATTCTTACAATGTCCACTTGAAGGTAAGATGCCGTCTTCGTAGATATCGATCTCACTTGGATGCTAGCGAAGAGAACCATTCCATTTTCCATTTTCCACCTCTGATATCTTTTTGGAATTTGTTCTTTGGTACAACAAGTTCCGAGCCGCGCCTCTACTGAAGGATCATCAAATAAGGCTAAACTCTCGATGTTTGGTCCTTCAACTCGAGGGACTTGTCATTGGTATGTGCCATCATATGTGCGCGGAATCAAGGACTAGCAAACACTGGTTCTAGCTCCCGAATCATCAATTGCATACCAAAGGGCATGTTTTCATGAGGCAAGGCAGTTAAAGGCAAGATATCTTTCCAAAGTACGTCACAATACGTGGTTTCTGGAAAGAAATGGAGTCACAATGCTTTTGTTATGCTGGTTGTGTCTAAGGTTGTTCAATTGTCGGTGATTCTTCGGATCGGACTTTGAAGAGAGAGCTTCCCGACGCTAGCAAACATGGCCTGACCTTTATGATTTCAGCCTCCTTGAGACACCTTCATTTCATTTATTCGACAGTCCATTGTTCAGAGTTCTCCAGGGAAACTTCATCGATATGTTGTGAGAAAAGTTTCTCCCCATTTCATGTATTTCGACGAACATTTGTATGCAAGTTACTTTGGTAGCATACGCATGTTAAGCTCCAGTTTGCTATGCCCGTTTCCCCGGATTTATCAAGCTTAATCGATCGCTACGTTGTCCAGTGAAATCATTAAAGAAAGCTTGATTGTTCTTCTTCTGTACTACACTTCTATAACCTTCCCAGATTCTAGCTACAACCTCGTCATACAAAAAAGTTCTCCTTGAATTCAGACAGTCGGAAAAATTTCCTCGACAGTCGTGTCTTCTCTAACCTCCAAGTTCGCCAACATATAGTCATAATCCTCCTCGTCCTCATCTTCATCCTCATCACCATGGAACTCTTTTATTTGGTCAGGGTTTTCCAATTGAGCTTGCTCATCCCACATCGTTGCATTACGTGGCAAGACAACAAAAGCCCGTTGTCCTATTATAGCACCGCCGGGGATGTCCAACTCTAAACCTGAGCTTGTACAATATAAAGGTGCAACAGGAAGTCTCTTGCCGAGATCATTGCGCCTCTTGGTCTTCATCTTCTTCTTCTGACCTGCATCTGGATCATCGTCCGTTCCATCTTCAGCCAAGTCGCCATCATTCGCTGTACCACCAGGGCCAATGACCTCGTTATCGTCATCAGCGTCACATTCTTCTGAGTTACAGTAGCCAACGTCCCCAGAGTTAGAAAACTTGGCTGTGAATGTACACTTTCCGCCATTGTTACCCGTGCAGTGACTGCTCTTGTAAAAAGCGCTAATAATTCCGCCTTGCTTACGATTCTGAGCGGCCGGTACGCAATGATTGAGGCGTGTTGTAGCACCGTTCCTGGGAATTGACGATGCCAATGGATATTCATCGCATTGAAACCCAGAAGCATGGCCCTTTTTGACAGAGCAGCGGTTACCACCTGAAGCGATGCAACCGGCAGCTTTACGGCGGTTACGCTTTGTGGATGTATCAGTTTTGTCGTATTGCAAACTTTCGCCTATTCCGGCGCAGAAAGCTCCTGTAATTGAAAGTGTCAACTAGGGAATTCATGGAAAGGAAGGGGTTAGAGAAGAAGAAGAAAAAGAAGAAGGAAAAAAAGAGTGCTATTACCATAACACATGTTGGTGCATATCTCGTCTAAGCCGTCATTGCACACAAAGATCATAAGATCATCGCCTCCGCACTATCCGTCATCTTTCAGTGCCTCGCTGCCGTAAGGTGATTCAATCCTTCGTACTTAGACCAAAGCCTGCAGCGTCAAGATATCTCAAGTGATGCGAATTGAACAAATGATCATCAGTTCCTTGACACGACTCAAATGAGCGTGAGCGTTTAGTCAAAAAGAAGCTGTGGTAAGCTTGACAAAATGTTTCTGGCAAGTTGTTGACCGGATCGAGTAGGATTTCGGGTGAGTAGCACCAATTGTTATTGCAAAGCAGACAGGTTGAACTGCCGGCAAAGGGGCCAATTCAAGCCGATGCTTACCACGGGCCTCAGCTTTAACGTCTCTGCTATTGTTGAACGCTTTATGCCTGGGATATTCGAAGGACGCAGACACAGAAAGTGATGGTTGAGGCATACATGTGTCACCACTATCTTCGACACCGAATGAAGCTGAGGCTCATAAGCTTAGCCCACTTAACAAAACATAGGCTACATTATCATAATATCTGTCCTTTCTCGGCTTGTGGAACAGTTATGAAACGGGCAGGCCGATTTGAATAGACTCACATGCTCGAGAGATTCGAAACAGACCAAAACCGACAAATCTTACAGAACAAGAACTGAAAAGATCGTGCAACCTCGTATAGACTCAATCAGCTCGATGAGTTATGACCTCATGATTACTATCATCCTAAGCCCCCGTTTCTCAGGATTCGCAACGCTGTGGCACTATTGAGCAGACACAATATGTTGGCTCGGAATATTCCAGGTAAGCTGCAGTGCATGAAATCCGGGGTACTTCAGCCATTTTGTCATGCTGTAACTATTGTCGATCTTTACTCTTGCTGTGAAACAGTCATCTCATGCTTCTATAAATGGTGCGTAGGCAATTGAGATCTCATTCTCTTGCAAAGCCTCAAGGATCGCCATCGGCATTTTGCACTATATACATCTGGAGCTGAGAGGCATATTATATTTCACGATGATCAAACAGATAATACAGGTCATCACGTAAGTGAGTACTGAAGATATGGATCTCATTACTTTGCGGTGAAATGAATCAAGTAGTAAATGACGATATTATCTCACATCCTGATAACACCAAATAAGCAACTTGATAAGAAAATGGGGCCACGGTGATTAATAAAGTGATGTGAACGCTCGTTCATCGTGCTATCTAAGCGATAGCCACCTGGTTTGATTTTCACCGGGACCTTCATCGTGTACAAGGCAGTCACCCTTGGTACACTTGGTGTATGCGAAGTTGGTAGCACAGTCAACAATCTTACGTTACAATCTGCTATAACCGTCCCTTTGGAAGCTATTTGATCAATTAATTTATGTTAATATATTTGGTATCTTGATAAAGATGTAGTCATCAACCATTAAATAAGTCGAGGCCTCGACTCTTATCATTTTAACCGCATTCCCGAGGACTGATCCTCAAGCAGCGAAGTTTGACTAATTTCCAACATCATATCTCATTCATATCGCTATTTCATTCCCAGCACTTTTGTTTACACCGTTAAACCCCCATCAATCATACCATTTCTCTCTTCAACCTATTATGTTTACAATGTCTTCCAGCCTCGGCGTTGCGTGGATTATAGAATCCTGATTTTGTATGCACCTCTTTTATTTCCCACCTTTGATTCTCAATTCGAATTTATTTTTGTGTCTCTTTGACCAAAGGTATCACAAGCCACCGTTTGGCATCTTATCGGGGTGCATTTCAATTGATTTGGGACTCGTATGCTGTTTCATCCCATTTCCGATACCCAGATATCGATCCTAGATGGCATTGATTGATGTACAATTGAGTGCAAGAACCTACTCATACTCAACTTTAATCTTTTTAAATTGTGTAAAGGTTTCGAATCAGCTTCAGATAGGCGAAGAAGGTATGACTACCTTCGAATCTCTATTGTACTGACTATCCCTCATACACGACGCGACATGTGAAGGCGAAAGCGTTGATGGCGAAGTAATTGTGGGCGAGAGACATGTTGGAGAGAAAACTAATGGTGCGGGATGTGGAGATGTTCCCAGAGGGGTATGCGGCAATTCCATCATTTGGTTATCACTCCCCTCCAACCTCGAATTAAGACTCGAAGTCTCCTCGTGAATTGACATTGATTCACTTGTACTTCTATCAAACTCAATTCGTTCATCCAAATGAATTTTTATAGTCTCCAAGCTTTCTCCTGCAGTCTGTACAGGTCTTGGCTCGCTGAAGCATTTCGTGTTAATTCCCATCTCGACATCATCTGACGGCTGACTTTTCCTTGCCATATTTGTGGGGATTCACAATGATGGTAGTGATGGAACTGCCGCGTTTTTGAAATGATTAGGGAAGATTCTCCGAAGTAGTGGTCGGAGAGTAGCGAGAGATGCGGCGAATATAGATATTCCAGGTTCAACGGTCGACCAGACGGCTAGGGGGGTACTTTTGAAGAGGAAATCTTCAGTAACTAATATACTTGAGACGGTGGGAATACGAATGATGGTTGCTGTGCTAGCACTGTGCGGCATATGGCATTAGCTTTCTGTTCACAAGGTACGATAATAGGAAGGAGAGAAGGTAAAATAAAAAAGAATAAACGCACATAGCACCACATGCCACAATTCCCCCGACAAGATATCTTATACCTGTCGGCATCTGCAAATTCCACAACATAATAATAGGCATTAAGGCCAGTGTCCAATCACTTCCCGCACTTATAATACTATGCAGATACGTTCCACCCAAAACGATTCCTCTGGGTAAACATCTTCCAGTACTTCTGACAAGAGTTGTGGCGTATCGATCCCAAATGAAAGGTATAGGCCAGCATTGTATAACCACGCACCAGAAATATGCAAAGCCGAAGAGTATCACAATCCACATAATGATTTTTACAGCGAGTCGATGCCAGGGGGTAATCATAATTCGGAGGTAGAAGAGGGATATGGCAGTTTTTATTAAAGTCATCGTCAAGACATAGGTCCATTCACCAAAATACCAGTACTTTTTATGAAGTTAGTCAAGTTTCGAGTTGAATGATGGTTCATATTTCAGACAAGGAAGGAACCTACTCGAATTGCCCATAGATAATCACTTTCCTCCAGATCTACTTCATGTCGTCCGGTTCCATAGTGTAGTCCTGTCAAAACGAAACTCGTGAACATGGTATAAAGGGCCTATCATTCCATATTCAATTAGCTATCATTTTTTGTATTCAATTGAAATAATGGTATATTCACACACCAAACTGAATATCATCAACCAATCATCCCATCCCATAACTCTCTGCATGAAGTACCTGACATAAGCTCTTAATAACAACCCAATAAATGCCAAAGGGTAACACACACACACAGCTACATATAGCTGCCATGCATTACTTTCTGCCATTCCGAATCAAATTCCGATTATCTGCTATCTTACATATTATTATCGACACAGAGTGTAGTAAGATCTTCATATGCACCCCAACATTAAAGCAAAGCGCCAGGGGACACGCGATGCACAATGAAATATTTATGGACATCCGCATATTAATACATTTCTCTATCGTCCCATTCTGGGAACGCCCATTTCATCATTGGACCGGCAATTCCCCTTACATACAAGATCCCGGAATTCCAAATGTATTGCTAACTATCAAGGAATTGAGGAGAGGTTCGTGCGTGTGTTTTTGCTTAGTACTAATTGATGAACCCGTCCGCAAATCATCGACCAAACGCCTCCCCAGCATAGATCCGAGGCACGGATGATCCCCACAAAGTAAAGTTTTCCCCCGTGTAAACCACGATATAATTAAAGTGGGGGGTAAACTCCCGATACGCGTGGATAATTGAAAGATGATGATATCGATATCGGTATGTTGCTGTTAAAGGTGGACCCTCTGAATGTTTAGGTCGTTGAGCTGGAAGAGGTCACACCGAGAACGGAAAAAACCGCACACTCAAAAGATACTCCCTTTTCAAAATTATATATTAAATCAATCTATATATATTATAGATTTTAAGTTTATTTTAAAGAATTAGAAGCTGATTGAATATGATATCTTTCTGTTTAATTCATTTTATAATATGTTTTTGAATTTTTGTTCAATTTTGAAATAATAGCGTTTTAAAAAGCGTCTTGGATTTGACGGGTTTGGTGTGCGGTTTTTTCCGTTCTCGGTGTGGAGGCGTAGAATTATTGATACTCTTAGTTGAGGCTATCGAGGCTATACACTAGTCGGCCAGTCGCATCTCTCGTATTTATGCCTAACAACGCTGAAGTCCGAGTGTCAATTCGGCATCCCCGGTCTTGAGAAGCTTTCGTTATCTGTAAGTTTTATCCCTTTATTCTCAACCTGATTCGCTCGAAATAATATTAAGTTCATCATAGTGTCACTATGGCCGTAGAATAAAAACGTCAAAAGCTGCTGAAGCTGCCAAAGTTGCCAAAGCTGTCATTGACTAAGATTCACTTCTTGGTGAGGGTCGATATCTTGCCGATGTAATATTCCTCCTGCGGAAACAAGACATAATCAGATATAACTCTGAGTTTTCGGGGATTTCTTTGAAAAGTAGGTGTATTTGCTGTTGCCGAAAGTTTAAAGGGTGGATGAATCTGAAGATTCTTATTCTTCTTTTCTTGACATCTTTCTCACCCACAACGATTTTCACAAGATTTTACAAGTGCAACACTTGGAAGCGAAGTGTAAAACAATTTGATGTACTTTGTAGATAATTAATGGAGTAATCGATTATTGCAGTTCTAGGTTGTGGAAAATATTAATTGTGAGATTGCCCAGGTTCAAGGTAGAAAGTGTAATTTGACGTTTGTTGTCATGTTATGTAGATGCTAGTGAAAGATTATAGGGTAATCAAATAAAGGGGATTTTCTCGCTTCGAGTGGTCAATGTCTGTTACTTAGATTTGAGGTTTGCTTATGAGATAACTATATGAAACTTCAATTTTGGTCACCAATAAGGGCATATGGTAGCAGATAGAATAAAACTTCTCCATGCAAAAATGTTAAAATTTCCTGGTAGCAAGCGGAAAAGTGTGAGTAAATTTATAACTATTATAAAAATGACGAAACCGTTGGGTAGAGATCAGTCGATAGAAAGTAAGACTTACTCAATTATTTTGTATGCTGCCCTGATTGGGACTTCGAATTAACAAAAGTCGGATAAGAAGACTTTGGAATGTTGAACCAGAGAGGTAGTAGTATTAAAATTATGTTGCACATCGTAAAGCGGTGGAAGTAAAATCATCGAAAGTAGATTGGGAATCACATGGACTTGGACCAATGGATGAAGAGAGTATTCCTTTTTATATCGTTATGTTGCATGTCATAAAGCGGTGGAACGAATTATAGTCTGGCAATACCATCAATTCTACTCTTTTAATCACGGGGAAGAGCGAGATTATGACCAATAAAAGAGCTGATCCGGAAATCTAGACTCAAATATTGCATGTCATAAAGCGGTGGAGGTATTTTTTAGTTGGAGACCTTGGAATAATGAAGATCCATCCAACAAGGTAGATAGCTCCTGCTATCTAGCATTCTTGTTGCATGTATTAAAGCGGTGGAATTCTTTGTAAACAAGTCTGGTAACGGCAGAAGCGAAAAGCCAAATGACAAGAGCGGGAGATCGTGCCTTCTCTCCACCTCTTTACTCTTGTATTGGGGCTTACTGATAAGGAGCAGGCACATCTTATAATATTGTACTCTTGAACATTACCATTTCTAAATAGAACCAGGATTAAGTGGAATAGACGCATCTAAGAATTTAAATCTAGTAAACAATTATACCAACAAAACACGGAAAATTTCCCACAGAGATTCAGATTTTCACGTTGTGGGAACTTACGAATAATCTTTTCTTTCAGGCATTACGAGAATTCCCAACTTGTTTCCAACTTGTTTCTAATGAAATCCATAGAAAATCCTATTGATCTTAGTATCTCTGATCTGCTATTACCCCCAGAATCATCTATAGTGAAGGTAATTGGGAATCCCTGATGATGTGGTTAGTGTGAATTATGAATATTGTATATATCTTTCGATTTCAGACTCATAATTTTCCGTTGAAAAGGATCTTGTCTGGTCTGATATTGGCATTTGGCCACCCCGTCTGCACAATTCAAAGCAACCCAACAGCGCCTTTAGCGGCATCACCTGTAGGAGGCAGAACTTTCGAATAACCAATGACAGAGAGTACTCGTGACTTTTAAATTATAATGTTGCATATCTTAAGGCCGTGCGGTTATTGTCGGATACGTCCCATATCTAGCGCCATCGTAGGAGAAAGTGACAGAAATGACATATAAACCAACGGGAAAAGACACTACTGACTTGCTGTTTGTATTGTTGCATTTCATAAAGCGGTATGGCTGCTTTTAACACATTGATTCCTCGGCAGAATGATTGAGTATCAATCAGGACTTGCATAAGTGCGAAACTGTATCCTCAAGTAGCGTATCAAAGATGCTTGCTCTATATATAGTTTATTCCGCAGGATGTATGGGAAGTAAAGCAGTATCAAGGCCACTAGATCTACTGCAGGCTTTTTTTGAACCCCATCAAGCCATCTTCATGTGTCTAAAACAATATTAGATGTCTCCTCAGAACTTGGAGCTGGCGTATTATTGATTTTTTTTTACCATCACAAAGACTTGGTTTTTTGATATTAAGGTCTAATAAAAAGCTGAACATAACAATAAAGATGACACAGACGAGTAATGAGAATATTCAACATGCAGCAAATGTCTTGCCACATTCTGATGGTAGAAGTATGTGAATAAAGTAGTTTTTATCACACTAAAATGGTGATCCGAATGTATCCAGTCCCCATCACCAAAATACACTCTAGACACCGCCATCGTTCCATTTGTTATTACATCAGATTGAATTCGACCGCTATGGAAGGAGAAAACTCGTTGAAGCCAAAGTTGTCATCTTTCTTGGTCGCAACTATTCGTGCTATTTGTTGTTGACTGTAGAGATGATAATTAGTAGATATATGGGTATTAGTTGAAGTAGGGTTGAAGTTACTCGTTGATTGCTGCAATGGTATACCTGGATTGATACTGTCTTCTCGAGGTCTGCTGGTGACTGAGGGTTTATGAATATTAGAATCTAGTGGGAGAAGTGAAGAGGGGAAAGTAATGCATGAGATTAACGCTAGCGGAGAACCTATAGTCGATAGAAATAATTCATAGATACCTTAAATATCAACTGTCTCAATTTGATTGACATCATTGCTGTGTTTTATGATTGTGATGCATGAGGGGACAGAAAGTACGGCACAACGTGAAAGCTTTATGGAAACACGAAAGCGGGAAACTCCGCATCGGCAAATATCTTGAATTTACAATTGAGCATATTAGAAACAATTCACCTTGGCTACCTACATGATGGTGATATTATAATACCTGTATAGGCCACTCCGCATGCAATTCATATACCTCAGATAGCCCAATATGTCCTGTTTTTTGTTTACTTCCCCGCTTTTTCTCGGATCTTGGGGCTGTGTTGAACTCAGCGTCATATAAATTACTTTTATCAGAATTAAAATACGCACTATCAGTGGTAGAAGAACAACAAGAGAAAGAATAATATTGCTTTGTTGATGATTGTTACATTAACTATAGGTATTTTTGTTATATTTTGACACAAAGGTCCGAGCGCCTGTCGCTAAAATCGCTACGAGCCCCTTATGAAGGGTATTTAGAAACAGTCATCTATGAGAAGTCGTGGATGTCTCATCATAGATGGTGGTTGTCCAAAGAAACTGAAAAGTTGAACTAAAGAGATTTCCTTTGATTGTTTAGATGCTGAAATGCCATAGAGGGAAGTCTTGGTCGCAGTATCTACATCGAGAGCGAATATGAGAGTTTATCATAAAATAATTACCTTAAAGGCAGGAAGCTTTGAAAGGTAGATGAAATGAAAGTTAGATTGTGAATCCTTTGAAAGATAATCGTGAGCGTTTTTACAGCAATGGTGACCCTTAACAAATCCTTCACACTGCTAACCCAAGATAGTAAGGTCTGATGTTGTGGCTGAGCAACAAAGTGAAAAAGCTAGAATGACTGGCTTTAATTTCAGGCTATCAAATCTTAAGATATGCAAAAAGAAAAAAAGAAAACTGAAGAAAAGTGCTATGATGATCAATTTACCCTTTAATTGGTAGATTTGAACCCGCCTGGGTTTTCTATCCGAAGGACAAAAAGTCGAGAAAGAAGTTGTCCAATAGCTGATAAATATAGACCCGTGTTCTACAGATACGGATGTGCAACAAAGATTACACTCTTGAGATAGTGACTAAAGGTTTCTAAGGCAGAACCTTTGGATTACAAGGGTATTGCTGTGAATGGCGTTATTTTATCTCATATCAACGGTGGCTAAGCGGCAAGTTCTGGAGCCAGAGACTACGATAGGCAAATTGCTTTAATTATAGAAATAAAGAATTTGGATATTATGTGATAGATTGCAGGATTGAAGCTAGCTCCAACCCTGTGCTTCAAGACGTGCAAAGAGGGTCTTCGTTTCTTACTGCCTAGTTTTAAAATCTGAAACTTTCAGACATGCAATATTACCAAAAGGAGCCGTCTGAGTCTGTAAGGAGTAGGTAGGCTAGTATGAGCCGTGAGGGGTCGAGTTTAAACACTAAAAACAACTTTGCCGTATGTAACCCTTGGGACCGGAGTTGCAGACTTGATGCCAGTTACAATTATTTGAAGCATCGTATAATCATCACTCGTTAACCACACCAGAGTTGAATAAGATATGCAATCAATGAACATCAAAACAAAAAGTGAACTTGTAATTGTGAAGCGGATCCTCCCTCGCGCCTGGGAAAGAAGACAAGAGAAAAGATTTGTATCGGTCAGTACTGAATCATTCTTGCAGGAGTCAGAAATTTCTGCCGTGAAGCTCGGTCTTCCGCTATCTACCTGAAACAAGATAATCATTCACCTCAATAAAAACATCGAGAACTCACTAGTAGATCAACTGTAGGGGTAAGAGCTGTCTACATCGCATCCTAAGACTTTTATCGGAATTCACGAATATGTGCGTAAAAGAGGAACTTTGTTGCAACCAGCGAGGCAATAGCCATGGCCGATCAATAAGTCCTATACTCTTCCTAAATAAAAGTTTAATTCAGAATTGCAACTAGCATGGCTGCCGCAGCTCATCGCCTTTAACTAGACGCAATGAGTTTTAGAATGACAATTCCACAGCAGTGCAAGTTGGAGAATTCTCCCCAATCATCCCAGATCACAAGAACCGCTTGCAGATTAAATAGATACTCAAAGCCCTACGTGGAGCTCGTGCACTTATGAGATAATGGCATGAGGTGGAAGTTGGAGGATCTCTTAAGGAAGACGCTTGATGTGCTGGCGTGGTAGCTTGGTAACCAATACTTTTGGGTACACAAGTAGACCAGGGCCAACCGAGTACGCAGAATTCCTCATTTTCACAGCAATTGCACCAACGAAACTTGGACTTGCAGGACTTAAAGAATTCATTCACTTGATGAAAACGCGTTCAATGATTGCTCTCATGGTCTTAGCAACGGAAGTGGGAGCATGAAAAAGTGATGATTTGCTTGAGTGCGGCGGAGTCACTTCTCAGCAACAAACCTTCAGGCCCGGTTTGGTGCCAGGTCAAACCTAGAAACAATGATAGAGACCTGCCAAGATTTGAGAGACAAAAGTTCCATGAGTTTAGGAGTTGTTCTGTATCTCAATCTGCTAACTGTGACGCAGACACAAGACTGCTGACCTCTCTCTACCCAGTCATTTTTATGACTGCCTTCGCCCAAATGCTCATAGTGAATAATGACCAAATGTCTATTCTTTTCATTTGAAAATAAGGCCTTAGCATAAAGTCGGTGAAACTCGTCCAGCGAAGAAACTATAATGACTCGATGAAGGAGCAGCCAACCCAAAAAATTCGTCATTCCCTTTGCACAAACTTGAGAGCAAGAAGTCCATCTACATTTGCGAGATAATCTGAGAGCATTTCATGTGACCATTATTTTACGATAGATATATAACCAAAACAAGCTGATACTTCGATTCAATTAATGAAAATGAAGAATTGTTTAATCAGCGAGTATTTATTTGTGTTAATACATCGCCACGACAATATTGGAGTCTCGGGAGTGGAGTTGAGTTTCTGCCTGCCTGTACAGTGGCCGAACCGCGCCCGTGCCACGTCAAATTTACTGACGTCAAAGTAACTTCACTACGCGACGCGCCACTTCAACACTTCATTTCATAACCGCGATGAACTCAAAATTCAACACTAACTGTAGAAATGGAGCAATGGAGGAATGGCAGACGCGAATTGTTTGAGCAGTTGACCAATATCTGTAATAATATCGAGCAGAACCTTGACAATGGTAAGGTCAACTCTTGATTGATTGGGGTTGTTTGCTGATCATGGTTGCCTCGCAGAACTCGTGAACGGCGACAATACAATTATCAGAAAGGATGAATTGGAAAAGTTGCGTTTGAAGGCAAACTCTTTTGAAATTGATAACGAAGAACATGCTGCCAAGATCCGATTGAACGAGAATTCGCTACATGAGAAGGAATTGAGAATTAAGATTCTGGAGGATGATGTTTCGAGGCTCAAGGAGCAGCTTCAATCGAATCAAAATGCGGTAACTCGAGCAGATAGACTTGAAGAGGAGAACACGCATCTTCTGGAGGAATTAAAGAAATACCAGAATGTAACTTCAAGGGTGGAAGATCTTGAGGGGCAGAACAAAAGGTTGTCGATGGAATTAGGCAATGCGGCCATGCGAGCAAGAGATGCCGAGCTTGCTAGTGCCGACAATGAGAGATCGAGTTCATTTGATAACGGAAAAGTGCCTTCGATGGGCCGGCAATCAAATTACAAGGAGCTCGACAATGAGCGCAAGCGAATTAAGGAACAATGGTTGATGCAGAAAGAAAGAGCAGATAAATATGCCGAAATTTTGCGTGAGAAGAATGCGCAATTACGTCGATGGGAAGCGTGGAATAACGAGCAGCATATATCACGTACATATAAAGCTGATGAAGCTGAAGTTCAAGCACAAACAATCCGGAAATCGAGGTCAAAGTCGCAAGATTTGGAAGGAAGAAAGGCTACGATACCCAACAACCCAGGACATGTTGATGTCGTTCCTCAGCCGACCGAAGTTTCTGTACCGAGTCCTACGAATGACCTTGTATCAAAGGAAAATAATCAAGTATTTGATGTGGGTGATCCTGGGCATGAACATGGCCGAAATGAGGAAGTAGATCATGAATCTCCGCAACTTCCGAGGCATGTACGAAGATCTCATCGTATTACTAGCGTCGGAGAAACTCAATTTCTGCCTATTGAACCATGTCATTCGAGTTCTACTCAGGATCCAGAATCCTCACCACCTGGTAGTAGGGTTGTCGGTGAGCCAAACATAGAGACGCCCAAGATACCATCATCCGACGACCCCCCAGAGTTTATATCTGCTCGCCCGGTAAGGAAAAGAAAAAGGAATGAGCGTGAATCACAACGGAAGCCTTTACCCAAAATTAAGTTAGAGGAGCTTGAATCAAGTAGTCCCATCGCAGCTAGAATACTTCATGCAAGCGAAAGTCTTGATTTAGATGACATTGGTGACAAGGTTGTCACACCGAGAAAGCGCCGTCGAGCATTCATACCATATACCGAAGACGTCGAGAACCGAGTTGAGAGTGCGGTGACCGATGAGTTGATACTAGATGGCAATATGAACGAGCAGAACCAAGTCCCTACACCTGTCACCATTGGACAGCCAGGAAGGGCCATGATTACGCCAGCGAGTAAGAGAGGCAAAAATTCAGTCGGCAAACCTCTACAATCACTTAGTACCAATCGTATTCTTCCAAATACAGTGGATCCCAATCTACCGGCCAAACGGCAACGAAAATCAAGTGCTAGCTTTCGAGGAGTGGAGGAAATACTCGAAGATGGAGAGTCAACCAGTCCCGCAAAAACCCCCGTGGCTGGGAGAAAAGGACGCATTCACTCCGCCGACCTTCTCGATAATCTTCTTTCAAGCTCTCCGCCGACGAAAATCACCGCATATCCAACACCGCAATCTGTAGCTCCAGAAGTGCGATCAGTGATACTCCCACCGTCCAAGTTATCGACAGAGATAACGACAAGTCGCCTCGATAGACCCAAGACCTTAGCTACTACTCCACACTTCCAAAAATATCGTGAAGATCTCGACTCACAGGATGATACTCCGGTGCCAGGAAGAAGAACGAACGCAAGCGACCACGAAAATGGAACTGTGAACAAAGTTATCAACCGTCCTCGGAGCGTCATCAAGAAAGAGACTTTCGGTTCAGAAAGAAAAGCATCTGTAATCGAAGAAGAAGCTGAAACCGTCAAAAAGCCCACTGGCCGGGCACGAGCTGGTATCACGAGAGAGATTTCTAGACCTTCATTAAGAGGTTCAAGACGAGGCTCTACAGAAACCCCTCGCGAAGCAAGTAGATCGCCTACGATACCTACTCCGAATGTAAAGCTAGGAACTTATAAGGCGCCGACAGCAAGTAAGGGAAGATCGAGGAGAGGAGTTGGGCTAGATCTTGACTTAGATGATCCCGAACGAGAGCCTTACCGATTACGACCTGTGACTACGTTGAAACTTGATCACTTCAAAATCAATCCAAACTTCAATCAAGGTTGCGATTATGCATACACAGAAGTAGTTCGTGGTAGGGATCGTCAATGTCTTCCCGGTTGTGTGAGAGAAGAATGTTGCGGGAAGCAATTTGGTGCTTTGGCACAAGCCCTGTATCCAGTAAGGGAGAATCCTACAGCTTCACAAAAGGCAGAGGAAGATACACTCCTTGAAGAGTACTTAGGTGACAACAAACACAAGATCTGGACGATGGGAAAAGAAGAGAGAAAGGATAGTTTATCACAAGCTAGAAAATGGAAAGCATCCAACATAATGGGGAAGCATAAATCTGTTATCCCGAGGAGAAGTACACCACCTGGATTCTGGGAGGCTGATTTTCCCAACACACAAGAAGATGAGGCATTAAAGAAGAAGCAAAAGGAAATAGAGCGAGAAAAGGTTGACGAAAGATATGCGGAAGCAATGAGGCCGGGAGGTGCGTGGCTGTTCAAAGACGAATGAACGACTACACAAGATTCTGTGATTCAAATGAGGAGTATATATGGGATGGGATGGGTGTTTTCTGGGAGTATAGATATATCCATATAGCGTTGTTAGTGTCTCGACTTGTGCTAGGTATTGGTAGCGGCTTTTTTTTTGGGATGATGGCTGGGTGCATTGCGCAATACACAGTACTGCTATGAGCCTTGAAGCTGATATAAATAAATAAAATAACTTTTAACATCACGATGGGCGCCTGGCTGCACTTCATACTCTTATTGGATGCCTAATGATCCTTTTCAGCGTTGATAAAATATCATATTCTATTCTAACAGCTTCCTGTCCTCATCTCCTTTCCTCGCCTCTGTTTTCTCCTTGATGTGGCTGAACGTTTCGAAAACGTGGCTGAAGTGCGCTAAATTTAAATCGCGGCTGCGGAAACCACGGGCTGTAAACTGCGCAATCAATCATCTAATCGCGACGACAACTTTCAACAATCACCATAATTCAACAATCATTTTGGAATCTTCTGCGACTTACATTGAGGAATAATACCGATCACAATATCCGGCTCATGATCGCAAGTCAATCTCAAGATGGCTGATCAACCACCAGCAATGCAACATGAGGACTCCATCAGTTCGCAAGATCCTCATTTACATGGCGACAAAGGAAAGACGAAGAGTAGACGGCCAGCAAGTGAGGAACCCATGATTTGATGCTACACATATGAATTGTGTACTAATCATAGTTCGCAATAAATAGATACGGCGTTTAGACAACAAAGATTGAAGGCATGGCAGTGAGTGATGTTTGATAATTATTGCACGATAACGAAGCTGACACGATGCAAGACCGATCTTAACACCAAAAACCGTACTCCCATTATTCTTCGCCATCGGAATCATTTTCGCGCCAATTGGTGGAGGGTTGTTATATGCTAGTAGTGTGGTCAGTAAATGAAGGACGAATTCCGCAGGAGTGGTTTTGATAAAGTCATGTCTAATGTTCTAGATCAGGTCCAAGAAATTGTACTCGATTATTCGAAATGCCACACAGATGCGCCAACCTGCACGGACTACCTCGATACAGGCTCCCTGATGCCCGATGGCAACGTTGAAATGTTTTTCAAAACACCTCACGTATATGATGGAACTCCCCCGCAATGGTGCAGACAAGATATCAACCAAACATACTACAACGGCAGTGTTGCGCATGCTACTGTTCCAGCTGTACAATGCCGGCTCACATTCCCAATCAAATCCGAAATGGAGCCTCCTGTTTTATTCTATTATAAGCTCACCAACTTCTACCAAAATCATCGACGATATGCTAAGTCCTTCGATTCCGATCAGCTTTCCGGCAAGGCCGTTACCGCAAGTACCATACATTCTGGTGACTGTACGCCACTCACGACTGTAAATGATAATGGCGTCGATAAGCCATATTATCCTTGTGGTCTAGCACCAAACTCTGTATTCAACGATACATTTTCAAGTCCATTCCTACAAAATGTCGCAAACAGTACCTCAGGTGGCGTAGTCTATCCTATGAAGAACAACTCGGATGTATCATGGAGTAGTGACAGAGAGCTATATGGTCAAACAAAGTACAACTGGTCGGATGTCATTGTTCCTCCAAATTGGGTTGAGAGATATCCAAACAATTACAGTGACGATTACCATCCCGATCTCGAGAACGATCAAGCATTCCAAGTTTGGATGAGACTGGCTGGTCTGCCAACATTTAGTAAATTGTTTCAGAGAAATGACGACGATACTATGACTACTGGACAATATCAAGTCAACATCACACATCGTAAGCTTTAAATCTGCAATGTTCTATTTTTTATTTCCTAACAATCCACAGTTTTCAATGTTACCGAATATGGCGGTACTAAATCAATCGTTATTTCAACCCGTACCGTTATGGGTGGTAAGAATCCTTTCCTAGGTATCGCCTATATCGTGGTTGGAGGTTTATGTATCCTACTCGGCGCACTTTTCACCGTCACTCATCTTATAAAACCAAGAAAATTGGGTGATCACACATATTTGAGTTGGAATAACGAGAACCCCACAACGGCGACTACCAGTGGACGTGAAATGGGTGCCAACATGGGATAGACGCTGGATCGATATCGAATCAAAAAAGGGGACGTGTAAAATAGTGATGGATGATGAGACATGAGGCAGGGTTGTTGTATTCGAACATTTTCTTCTACGTTACCAATGGGCAATATGGCGTCTAGGTATTATGAGCTTTTGATCTGTGCTGCTTTCGAAAAGCATTCTGCGATGCGAGGAAAAGTGGGTGGAGGAAATCTTTGGCTGGACTGGGGAATCAATGGGTGCTATGAATGTTTTGTGCTCTTATTTTTTGAATTGGAAAGATACTTATAACTTTGAAATATACCACGGATGATACTCGTACACGCGAATGGACTTTGGTGCTCTTGAAGACCCAAATATGTCTTTTTAAGTATTCATATGCCAATCATCGATCCACTATTGAAAGCCATGTCATCTCCGATGCTTACTTATGCTGCACCAAATGTGCTCTAGAAATTATGACAATGAAAAGAAACAGAGCGAGGAGCCGAGATTTAGGTAGATATCCGTTTACGTCTAAATAAGAGATCCCTTTTCTATATCAAGATTGACGATTTCCACTACCAATAGCACGCCATGGATGAGTATCCGTAGTCGGAGTATACAGGAGAAGATATTTGGTAGATCTAGAAAGTTCTTTCTCTCGGAGTGTGGTCTTTATGGGTGGTAAGAAGGTCTGTAATAGCGGGCGTAGCAGTATATGTCGATGAAGATAGACATCGACAAGATGTATTTGCTGCATTGTTAGCATGAAGCCTTGATGAATGTATTTTCTCTTGAGTAAAATTTCAAGAGAACTTACTATAGAGGTTAAGTGGAGTGGTTCGGTGCGCCTAATCAATTGCGAGTCATTGAAATCTGGACACGCTGTAAATGGTGTTGGTGTACATAGGATCTCTCACTCTTTCGAGGTGTTACTGATGTCGGAAAAATCACTACAGCGATTTTGAATGACAAACATCCTGAGGGCTGATAATTATAAAGTAAGTTGAGATGATCCTAGCTACTCTATACTATAGTCTTTATTGTACGATTAGAAAGTTTAATGCACATGTTCCGAAGATTCTATTGAGCAGAGAAGCAGATTGCTCTAATCCCAGTTCCAGGCCCCTTCTCATGAATATGCCTGCAATCACAGAGGCTACACTCTAGGAACGTTTATATGCTTTTGATAATGCCATTGTTATTGGCTTGGATGCATATCAGGTGTGTTCCGGTAAATTCAGGACTTGAGAGTTAGGAAGAACCTCGGAAAGCATGCTTTATTGGATGGTGATGTCCATTTTTGACGGCAGCGAGATATTTTCTCACTTTTCAGCACAGGGTCTTGGCTGTTTCCGGGCTGTTAGGAGTTTGGGATTAAAAATTAATGAGAATTAAAATGTTCCTGTACAATAGTCCTCCCACTGATATTTTTCAGACATGCTTAATCGAAAGAAACCAACAGATTTAACTTCAGTCGGTCTCCTGAGATCAGTTTATCTTTCTTTACTGGCACGGTATATCCATATTCCCCTCCATTCTATTCTTTTAAATATTGTCCTGACATACCCACGCCGCCAGAGTCTGTGGCTGTATCTGACTTTCTTAAACCCTGCAGTTCAATCTTAATCCCATAGCTCTGCTTCGCTCCCCTCCATAACATCAAAGTATCGTATTGATTGGTTGCCGAAAAGAAAATTTCCATGATATCATCAATCGTGTCGATATGCAGTTGTATACTAGATTTATCCAGGCTCCAACAATTTTTGAGAATTCCAAGACCACCTTCTTTCTTAGTTATCCGTAATTTATCACGCGCCTTGAACGGTGATGAGAAAAATGTTAGCAGGGCCGATTTTGCTCTATTTCTTTCGGGCTCGGGAGTTGAATCGTGTTGGATCGTGTCTTCGGAGATTGGTGAAATAGGATTGGTAATTGGCAGGTCTTCATCTGGGTGAAAGAAGCGAGGAAACTTTTCCAACAGCTCTTCAAATATGCCTGACTCCGAATCATTCAGACATGAATTTGCGGGAAGTTTCGGGCTGATCTTGTGCTCGGCTACTTTCTCGGATGTTGTTTGAGTCTTTTCTTCGGATGACGATGAGAGATGTTTATTGATGACGAAGGAGTTTTCTTCCATGACAGACTTCTCCCCACCCGATGCCAAATCATCTTCGGGATCTGGAGATCGGAAGGTAGCCCTTCGGGCTACCCGCTCCATGCGTGGCTCTGGTCTCATGATAGTTTTGCCTTTCTTTGCGACTTTCATATTCTTGATCAATCTTCGACACATCGGATTGTGCATTTTACGAAAGGTCATGACGTCAGAATGTTCGATTTCGAGATGGTGAGAATTTCTTGGGTAGTGATTCCTCTAATGCTTGAAATATGGTTCTTATATATGTAGTAGAACTAGATGATTCGATTTGATGAAATGTATTGAGGGGTCATTTGATGACTTTTCTTGAGAACGGTTGTGACAGTACGGGAGATGAAGTGTTTTATTCATATTGGGACGGTAGAGCTAAACGGAAAGCCGTAGTACCTTTTAGTGCACCATTAACTACATTAACGATCACCAGGAGCTATAATCTACGAGTAACGAATCAAAAGCAATCTCAGCCAATGAGTACAGCGTTGTAGTTGTGGAAAAGTGGGACCACCCCCTTAGCAAATACATTAGAAGGTCTCTAGAAGGAGCTAGTCAAAGGCCACATATTATTTGAAAATAGCCTAAGACAACTGGTTTGAATAGAATTAGGTCATGATCATTTTTCATGAAACCTTTTTCGCTGTGTCAGTGTGTTACCGGAATCCAGACTGCTGTTATGATATCTTCTTGTCATCGCGTAATTCAGGGGCGGTGGCAGATAAATGATCCTGAAAGAGCTTATAGAATACTAACAACGGTATCACTCACTACCTATTGCCGTATTTTATTGCTCAGAAACTCTGCCAGGAAAGGGATCATGTAATACATTTAAGCATGAGGAAAATTAAAAATTCAATTGTAAGAATTACCTGTCAAGCACGCTGCGTAACATGCGACAATTTGTGCTTTCATGGAGGAACGTCTCCAGATACACTGATCGCTTAAGGTAGCGAATAAAAATATGTCCGAGAATGCGAGATTGGCATAGTACAGTAAGAAAATATACCCAGAACTTATGTATATATCACGAGTACCGTTGAGAATCGAGGTCAAAAATGAATGAATGTACGATATAAAACTCGAGATCAATCGAGGATGGAAAAGTGACAATCACAGTGTTGTTCACGCGCCCCAATAATCAATTTTTTTGGTGATGGTAATCTACATCAAAATCCTTTCAATTCTATGCGAATGTCAAGTCATTCCTCTGGTCGAATTCTATTGATGACTGCCTCCCTCTCCCCCAGCACATTGTTCCAGTAGAAGATTCCCATCTCTATCACCTCAGTTATCACCTTACCACCTCACGACCCCCATCATACCCCTAACATTCAAGAAACCATCTCTCCATTATACTCATTTATCCACACCTACCTCTCACTTGAGATCCATTACCTCTCCACCCACTCCATCTTACCCACCACACACACACACACACGAAAAGAAACTCATCTAATTCCACCAACATTTAGTCTATTCGTTCATGAACCCTCACCTCATCATTCCCATAGATAGCAATAGGTAGCCAATTTTCCAGCCCCCGCTCCCCCCTCTTCCCCACGCTTGATTTTTCCAATCTTTACAGAATTGGTAGTGCTAATATATCCACCTCAATTTACATTCCAAGTATTCACTATCCAATACCTAAAATCTCTATATCAATGAAGATGACTATGAGCATGCACACACAGTCAAACAAACTTTCCAGTTTCAACTCCTCAAATTCACGTCGCACAGGCACCAAAAGCTATCATGTAATCTCTATAGGTAAGAACGATTCATTAATTTGAATGATAAATAAATCTTTAAATCCTTAGGAAAGAAAAACTATTTACTTGCATGTCAAAACTATTCCCATGCAGGAGGACATATTACTCCAATCCAATCCACTCGCATCAATTCCATTGGTATGGAGATCTCCCCATTCATCCACTTTCATTCCAGTAGTCTTCATAGAAACATAAAAAACAAAAAGGTATCGCAACAACCAATCGGCTGATTCCGAACTCCATCATAACCCATAATAAATCAATAATCTGCTCATTTCTGAGACCTCAAGCCGAACGCCGATTTCCTTTCCAATTCATCATCTCCACCCGAATCATCAAGTTCGCCAACTCACATGATCACTCTCCACTGAAATTCCCTACCTCCCGTAATTAGGCTTCCTTGCCATATTGACCACTGGAGGCGGTCCATCTTCCAACGGATAAGGTGCTACAATTCCATTTCCATTTCCGATAGGTCTCCTCTGCATAGCATCTCCAGGCCTCTCCCCATTGATCGGTGTCTTCGGTGGTACCGGCGGTGGACCCGAAACTCTCCTTGGATTTCTCGGAGGCGGATCCGAGATTCTAATTTCTGGTCTAGGATATTCATCCAAACTCATGATTGCAATTTTGTCAGACCCAGACGCCGTGCGGTATTCTGATGGGGTTGGAGAATTAATTGTTAATCTATCGCCATGGTCTATTGGATGACTCGAAGGAGATGAATGTGGTGATGAATGATCTAAAGACGAGATTGGCGAAAAAGGATCATTCTTGACAGAACCAAGAGGAGCAACTTCAAGACTATCATGATGTCCTGATTCGTAACTTGGTCTTGGAGATGGTGTCCAAGCTGCATTGCCGGAAAGAGGTGTCAAGGGAGGGACTTCAGCTGGGAGTTCCACGGCTAATGGATTAGCTTCTGGAACATCCGGTAAATTTTTATAACTTTCTCCTCTATTACCCATCGATGGTACCCTCATATGACCATTAGCTCTCTGAATCGCTCTATGAATTTTTGATAATTTCACAGCTGCCTCGATATTCATTTTTTGAACATCGCTTTTGCCGAGATATCTTCGGGTACCTGTGCTTATATCTGCGAGACGATTCCATTCATTCATACCAAATTCTCCTACACCGATTTCCACATTTAGCCGATAATAGTTTTCAATATTCACACCTCGTTTGCTTAGATGTTCTTCCTTCATGTATTGATGCGTGATTTCGCATCCTTCGATTTTGGCTATCAGTCGCCTTCTTGCATCTGCGAATTCGCCCAAGAAACCTTCATACCAGATGTGTTGGTTTTGATCGCTTCCTGGTGGTCTCTTTCCTATTCCTATGCTGACAAATACACCGACATCTCGACCGGGCCATTCGTTAACTGTAGCTTCATCAAGAGCAAATGGTGCGGGATTGAATTGACCAGCCCCTTCGTCTATAAATACCGATTGTCCGATTTGAATAGGTTTGAATGCGAGTCCTGTGGCTGATGTTGCTCTTCCCGCTTCCCAAATTTTACAATCATATTCGGGCGATGGCTCTTTTCGTGAATCGTAGGATCTTAGTATGGCTGGCATGCCGCCTTTGCGTGTACCTTTATAAATTGCCGTCACGGCACTATTTTACGTTAGCTATATGCATTGTTGAGGGATTCTAGGGAAACTTACGTCTTGGTCCTTTCTGGACGATTGTCATATAATCTAGCGTTAGGATTTCCCCACCTTGACGACATGTATGGTTTATTTTGGTAGCTCGCAGGATTTCTGTTACTGAAACTTGCGACACTAGCATTACTTGAATGTCGTCTTGGTTCTCCTCTCGCTGTCGGGCTGAATGGGCTAATCGGACTTCCGGGAAACGCGGATCCTGTCGCGGATTTATCCCCATCATTTCCTTCCTTCTCGAACAATGTATGTTCTCTAACACACTCCTTGATCGCTTCCTCCAACTTCGAAGCCTTGAACAAAGTCGATCGATATGGTATACCCGCGATTGTTTTGTCCGTTTCGAAAACTTTCCTCGTCATTCGTACATAAACTTCTTTACAAGTCTCCAAATCTAATCGCAATCTGCCAAGCATAATCGCGATTAAACCGCCAGTTCCCGTACCACATATCAAATCGAAATGGTCGGCAGGTTTTGGAATTTGATCTCGTCGGGGCGCTTTTCCTTCGATCTCGACATAGGTTCTATGCATGAGCTCTTGAATAATTATGAGCATAGAATATCCTCGTACACCACCTCCATCTGCACAGTTTTAGTAAGTTGCGCGAGGGCTCGGGGGAATGTTTTCTTTACCTAGAGATAATATACGTAAAGGAGGACCCTTTGTAGTATCCTTCCTCTTGACCACACCAGTATCAACCATCGTAATAGTGAAGCTCTATACGAATGCCCAGTCTGTAGTTGTTCCTTTTTCGTATCCTTTTTGTATGCTGTTGGTGAGCGGGAAACTTGCTAAGGTTATTGTTTATTGGAGGTGAAGTGGAGATGCTGCAACAGAACAAACGAAGAAGGTGTTAGAGAAGTGGCGCAGTCGGATCTTTTGTACACACACAGTCGTGATGATTGTCTCTGGGGCTCTGGCTATCGTATCCGACAACGTTGGAAAAACAAACAAAAGTTGACTGGATTTATGCAATGTGCTACTAGACTGTCTTCGCACCGTACCGTGTCGAAGTTATTCAGGTCCCAGAGCTCCAATGTGACATGAAGATTTAATATCTGTTTGTAGATTTTCGAAGTTTTTGAGTTTCGCAGTTTCGCATGCTCTGACAGAATAGAAGCAACAAACCCCTCCAAAGAGACGGCGATATGCACCTAGTGCTTAGTGATATCTCTACTCGCTCGTACTGGCTGGATCTTTTAATATATTGTGACGCGATTGTTTAAATCTTGAGCAAGACCTTTCATAAAGCTATGGGGTATCCTAGGGAATCTTAGGGGATCTTAAGGCTTAAACTTTTCAATAAATGCCGAGCCGCCCGTGTGAAACATATTTGATAATTAGTTCAATGGTCGAAGCTACAGGAAGGTGGTCGTTCTCACGTACGTGTGAAGTACTCGATGATTCTGTTCTATGGGGAAAACTGCAGGGCAGCCACATGAACTTCTCCTGACTATCAATTGCTTTTGCTTTTACTCTTGTGTTCATGTAAAAAGCAAACATAAGGTTACTTTGAATGCATTTGTTCAATCAAGGCTACCTTATCCGTGCCTAGAAGCCTAGGTGCTTGTACTCAACGAGAAGCAATCAACTTTAATCAGAATCAGAACTCTTCCGATGTATCCGCAACGGTCAGAGAAAGGATTGATGCGTATCTCTGAGTGGGTAAGGCAACCTTTCTGGAAGTGTCCATACGAAGATTCTACAACGAGCTTCCTTTCTAGATGTTCGCCCGAAGTTACTCATAAGTCCACCACGACTACTTGGGAAAAGATATCCAAGAGTATCTTGCATAACACTTTTACATCATTGGTTCCTTTTACCTTGGCTAGATGACGTTCGAGTATGGATTTACTGGGTTTCTTCAGCTGATTTGTACGCCAAGAATTACGGCTTTGGTGGATGATTATGAAAGTCTGTGGCGGTGCACTTGGAATCCACACAATACTTACGACTTGCAGCGAATGACATATCCGTATGCGCAATATGAGATGCCGAGAGTGCCTGATCTGAAAGCCATGAAATCTTAATTCACAATCAATTGTTCACGGCGATTCTACAGAGTAAAGTGCTCATTGTGAATGAATGGGCTAACCGACGAATGTCCTACAAAAAATAAATTTCGGATACTAGTAGCATGGAATTTCCATGCTATCAAACGCCTAACACATTGGTCTTGCGAGCCGTTGTCGATAATTCCTGAATATACTAGTAGAATCACAAAGGATAGAAATAGTTCAACTACGTCAAGCACGAAGTATGTCGTAATTAATCTAGGGTATCAAAATCCCAACAAAATACTCGTGGATCCACGAAGTATGCAATTCCGAAGTGAGATGCTTTTTACTCCGTACTACAAGATGGTAAACTACAAGCGTAACCTAGTTTTCTTAGCGGTGGAGCTGCATACTTCACAATGCCACTAGTACTTTCGCACCAGATGCAGTGGTTGCTTCAACTTGTATAGTTAAATACTGCACGGTTGGGGAACAATCTAAATGTAAAAAAATATAACGTCAGTGCAAGTATCAGAAACCGTGTAAAAGATCTCTTCGTCAACTTCAAACACCATCACAATTTTCATCTAAAGCTTCTCAAAAATCAAGGCACCAAAACATTCTTTATCCACGTTGAAATCGAATTTTCTATTGCAGCTGTGAAACAAGATCTGTTCTTTTTTCGATTCGTATTAAATTCGCGATTTGCCCCCCTTCATTTCAAACCACGTCGTCGCTAGACGGTTTCGCATCAATTATGATGTCGTCAAAGTTAGTGTATAGAATATTCTTACGGAACGAAATATTTCATTCCTACAAAACTATATATTCTAATCCTCGACTGTCAAGACTGTAATCTTCTTGAACCCTATGAAATTTAGCTGATTCCTAGGTATTTAAAGATTTTTGTTGTGGTCCGAGTACCACGTCTTAAGATTGTCGCTGAGACAGAACTCGTTTGTTCTTTACCATGATATATTAAGTAATATCACTTGAGATCCTCACATATCATCTACAAAATTCCTTCTTTCCAACAAATCTTTCCTTCTCGTCAAACCTCAGATTCAGTACAGAATGATATCTAATTGATCCCTCGGTCCAAACCTGGACCACAAGTTTTTGACGGATCAGCCCTTTTGCCAAGAAGTTCTGGTCCAAGTCAAACTCCTGACCCCAATCATGACCGCCAAGTCAAACCTCAAAATGCTTCACAATACAATATTAGGATGAAATTCATCACAGCATTTGGCTTGGTAGTTTGATGGCCAGTTTAAGATATTGTCGAATATCTGGGCGTTGTAAGTGATAATTATATATTAAAAGATGATAAGTTAAATTGTTTTGTTGATTTTGGTTGAGTCTACTTTGACCTTTTTCTCTATTCATTTCTTTTCTCTGCGCTGCGCGTTTAGTTTATTATCATCATGATTTTCACTCAAGATTTATTAGTTTTCTTGTGCCTTACTCTTCTCGCTCCCGTTAATGCTTTGCCTAAGAAAAATGCTGCTTCCTCCACAACTAGTACGACAAAAGCAGCCACATCTGGCGGTATCACAACAGCGTCGGATGGATCAATGATTCTAGATAAAACTGTTCAAATCAAGTAATTCTACACCATTGTATTTCATATTCAAGTACTAATCAAATAGTGGTTTGCCCATTCGCTACAAAATCAGTGCTCCGGCCAATATGTTCACCTCAGCATCAGGTGTAACTGGCGGTACGGCATCAGCCAATAGCACCGGAACAGCGGGTCTCAACGTTCTCCTTCATGGAGATGGAGGAACATCCTTCTTCGATTTTCCCAATCAAGCAGTTCAGAATAATCTCATGGGCGTCGTTGTTCTCGCTCCCAATAAAAACATGTTCTGGGGAGGTGGATCAGGTCTTCAACGTACGGATGGCGTCGCACATGCTGCTGCGGTTAATTCACTCATTCAAACACAGCTTTCAAAAGATGTAGCATTCGACAATACGAATGTTTTCTTCACGGGTGTCTCAGGGGGTTCGCTACTTCTTTCTGGATTCTTCATGCCGGCTTTTGGGGCGCAGTATAAGACGGGAGTTCTGTTAAATTGTGGTGCATTGACACCACAGGTGGCGGTTGTGGATCCGGATACGTTGGTGAAGAATACGAAGATTCATTTTCAGAGTTCGAAAGATGAGTTGACGTTGTTGCAACCAGCTATTCCAAATGCAGTTGCTGCGTATGAAAAATTGGCTATGGGGGCGGGAATGACAGCAGATCAGATTGGAAGCTTACAGACAGTGGATAATACACCAAATGGAGGGGGCCATTGGTATGTTTTCCCTTAACACTTGGATAAAATCGATGGAGTGGATGTTAGGTTCCAGAGTCAAGCTAACATTTTTGGGGATGTAGTGGATTTGATAACAAAGCCTTCGTATCAGGAGTTCAATTAATGGCAACAAATTATGCTAATGTCATGGCCGCGAATGCTTCGGGTCAGGTCACGGGGATAGGAAATGTTTTGAAGGTATGCTTCCAAATTCTTGAGCTCGGGTATTGAATCGATGCTCGAATATCAAAGACATGAGGACCCAAGCTAATATGTATGATAGACGGTGGTGGGAAATGAAAAATTAACTTTTGTAACTGCTAATTGATGGAGCGGCCATTGAAGAATCAATGGTAGAGCCCTTTGATAGAGGGCAAGACAATGGGTGGGGAGTTTATGGACTGTCGGATAACTCTGTCTGCATCGTGGCTGGACAAAGGACCGAGATGGCTTTGGCGTTTAAAGATATACCCAAAATTGAGGGCTACGCATACCTATTGAGATATTTCGCATTTTTTTCAGCTTTTAAATTTAGTTAGGGCATCAAAAATCAATTTTCTTATGATTTTCCAATTGTTCTTGCTTCTTTCACCACCTGCCTGTTGAGTGGAGATACGCTAGTTCGTCATGGGTACACCAACGTGCTCATTTTCAAATTCACTTTCTTCTCTCCATTGCGAAACTATCGAAGATCATGAACCGGAACCCTTTTTCAATATAACCTGAGCTTTGAATTAAAAGCATCATACAGTACCATATTTTTGCTCGAAGAAACCTGATTCACCTGGGAGAGATGGCGCGGGGTACTACAGGCACATGGCGCGAGATATGAGAGTGAATGGGGTTTCAAGAACTAAAAAGACAAACCGATCTTTAAATATCAACCTCTACTCATTCGCTTTTTTTTCTCTGCCTCATTAAATGGTACATAAGTTCCATCTAATTCGGTTTAAAGTTAAGGAGTCTTCTACCTAGTACATTCCCCTTCAGTGTGTTATTTTACGATCGCGCTCTCGAGAATAATCGACGGGCCATTACTCGCTATCACAGGCTACACAGGCATCCATCTTCCAATAGCTGGTTTCCAAATTAAGCTTTCACTCCTATCACGATGAATAGTGATTACGTTCTGTCCAGGAAGGTACGGGAAAAATTGATAACGTGGAAGGTATGTTGGTCTTATCTCTTTCGTTCTTTGAGGATAAGTTTAATACTGAAAACTCTACAGGCAAAGGCAGTTTCAATAGGGCGCTGGTGTAGAAGAAAGAATTTCTTGAAACGAAATGGATCAGGTGCCAAAGCGGCATTCGCTCCTATCGATTCTTCTCTTACACAGGGGGATAAGAGCAAACTCGAAAATCAATGTGGCATAATGTTTCATCCATTTTCAAGACTTCCTCTTGAGCTACGTCTGGAAATATGGCGGATGAGTTGGGATAGTCGCAATGTTGGAATCGTCACGAAATTTGATTACAGTAGAGATAGCGACGGTACGCTACAGGTGGGCATCACTGAACTGAAAACTTGCATATCGCCACCATCGACGATGTCTGTCAACCGAGAAAGTCGAGTAGAAGCCCTACTGCACTATAAGCTATTGGCTCTTGGGCCGTTATCCTATGGACATGTAGTCTCGGAATTTTACTTCAATCATGAGCTCGATACGATAGCTATTTATATAGTTAGTGTCAACCAAACCTCAGGTTATACTTATCATACTTTTGCCGGACTTGTGCACCACTTCCTGGACACGGTCACTGCATTGCGGGATATCAGGTCTTTGATTATGATTCCAATGGGTAGAAACGACTACTACGTAGTCTCTTTGGGAGATCATGAAATCTACACCAATCATCAATCTGCTTGGTCTTACTTATCTGAGTTGCTTCTTCTAGCCGATTCATGTCTCAAGGGAGTCATTTATGATGCGTCATATTATTCAAACGATCTGATTCCTATTGGTTATTCACCAATCAGTTTGAGCCATCCAAGCCCTCTCGGATATCTAATTGTTATACCAGAATTACTCGGTATCCCCGAACACGGGCAAGATACCAAAGTCTCGTATGGATTTTTTTGCTTTTGCCATTCTTGACATACGAGTCCAGGCTTGCTGGAGGAGGGCACTGGGCAATGTTCATGAACCAGAAATCATGGCTCATTAAGAAGTTAGGATTTCAACCCCGCTAGTCAAAATGACTAATGCTATAGTATAGAAATATGACTATTTCGTTGCGTTGGTTTTGACTCAATAATATTTATATTAGATTATGGTTATTTTTCCGGTCACTGCTCTTGACGTTCCCCATTTAGTCTTGATATATCCCGATATTCATTCATGATTACTGCCCTGAATAATATTAGCATTCTCAAATACGAAAAGTTCTTACGAAACAGAAAGACTGTGTGCACTTGAATGTTTATTTCCGCTTTTTGTTGAACTTTCATAACAGAACCAGAGAGCAATTCTCCAACTTATACTTCACTTTTCCCACAACCTTTCATCAAATCCCGATGAAGTATCTGGAGAATATCCTTCCAACCGAGATACATAGCTATTAAATTGAATTCCATAGATCACACCATCCATAAAGCGAAAATCGTCTCCACAAATTGCATCTCGCTATATATTCCTACATTTTTACGTCCGATCCTATCACACTCTCCGTGGGCCAAGAAAGCCGATACTAGGCTCAGAAAAACCACCGGATTTCAGACTTCTTCCGCCAAAACTGGACTCTGTCGAGTTGTTTTTCAATCTTTTTGAAGCACCTGAGGAGCGAATCTAGGATTACTTTTGGCAGTCAGATTTCCAATTCTCAGGAAAAGCTGTATTGGTCTCATGCGAAGCTTTCGATCTTTGATCCTTCCTGGAGGGTGTATCTTGTGTCGAATTGTTGACAACTTGCTTTCGAATTCCACCTCAATTTTTTACAGCCAATTATGAATTAGACTTATTGTTCTTGTTCTTGTTGTAAGAATATTTGATAATTAGGAAGATATCTTATGTCGATATTCTCCATGGAACAGATCAAAAATATCTGAGCGCAGCGCAGCGGGTCCAGATGTGGGGGAGAATATTTTTCTTCAAATTCTCCTGACCCCTGTTGATAAAATATATTTCCGGACGTGTATTGAATACCTCCATCATACCTGCTTCAGTGTTCATGACTCTGCCAAAAGATATATCTGTGTAGCAGATATGTCTACACAAAAGACAAAATTGTTGCAACTGCCGTGAATCGAACACGAACCTCCACCTTGGAAGGGTGGAATCCTAACCATTGGACCACAGAAGCCGGAGCTTTTTGATATTCATTGCGTCGAACTTTAAATATATATCATCATTGAGATAAATACGAAATGTGTGTGGATGATGGTGGAAAGTGGGTCGAGTGGTGTGGAGATTAATTTAAGAAGCGAATTGTGGTAGGTACGGTGGCCGAGATTGGTGTGTTGTAAAAATTCGAAAGAGCTTTCCAAGTGAGACAAATAAGAATTGAGAGATAAATAGATACAGTTATTTCGTGATTTGATTGGTATTGCATATTTATTAATGAGGTTTCACACAAACGATTTATCGTGAGATGGACATGTCTGTATTTAATGGATGATATTATCGCATATTAGAGTTTTCTTACTAACATGCAAAATAGGAATACCTAGTCGTCGCTTGCTAGTTGGTAAGCGAAAGGGGCAGTTGTCTATGGTGTTAGATGGTTGCTTCGTATTCATTGGAATGTTACGAGAACTGAAGCTTATTATTACGAGACAAATGGTGGACCAAAGGCATCCTCAACAACAGATCCCCCACAAATCTACACAAATCTCCGGACGATTTCAGCTCCAGGATCTAGTTCAGGTGATGGAATGGCACCTGCGAATCTGTTTCTGATGGCGTTACTCTCTATTTTAGGAGTTCTAGCTGGAATGGGAGCTTTCATTTTGTGATCAAGTAATGATATTGGTAGTCAAGAGTCAAAACTGAATATCAAGCCGGAGTTGACTGGCATATTGCTGTGATTGGAGAATTACAAGATTGTGTAATAATAAGTAGAGCCCGAAACTTTCATTCATTATGAAAATTTCTATCTCGTGACCGATGGAAGTAACGTTTCCTTCAAAATATAGGATGGTTATTTATTAATAGATGATATGATAACACTCGAAAACATGAGTACCATTGAATCAAGATACCGAGTCACTAATTATTGGCAGTGAATGGTGAAGAATCGGATGACTAGAAAATGTCGAATCAACTGTCAAAGGATGTACTCAATCTGTATTCTTCATCATGTCTGGTAACACAGCATTCATTTTCCATACAAAAGAAGCTTGAAATTCCAACGAAATAAAGCACATACAAACCTTTCAATATCAGATTTCTTAGACTTGGCTATTGGACTGACTGTACGTTATCATTTACGAATTTCCAACAGCCAGTATGACTTCCTCACATTACAATAGCATCATTGTTCTTTTCGCCCTATCCATCTTTACATTCACAAATATTGTCCAAAGCATGTTTTCTATCACTCGACCTCAAATGATGACAGGCGGATGCCCATCCAATTCAACTGAGACAAGCAGTTCTCACCTCCACTCCTACTTTTCACCCAGCTCAAGCACCACCACTTGGACATCTGCATCCTCAGTTCATACTCAAATTCTGCGTAAATTTTCTTTCACTCTACTATTGTATGTACAACTGCTAATGGATACCTCTTTCTAGCTGGTTGCTGCTTTCGGAACAATGGAATTCCAGGGTCATGCGAGACTCAAACCACATGTAAGCTACAAACAGGAACTCCAGCAAAGTCAACACCAGCACCGACCTCGAACCCCACCGTATCAGCAACTTCGAATCATAGTCCAAGCCCAAGTCGTAGTTCAGGACGGCGGAGCATGGAGCTGGATACCTTTCTGGTGCGATCATTGGCTGTGTGGGGAATAATTTCGACGGCCATGAGTTATTTGGTTCTTGGAGGTTGATGGCCGGTGAAATTGAACTACTACTTTCGTTGGAAAGCTATATGAGGAAAACACTGGAAGTTATCCAGGTATAGATTGAGAGGAGATTATCTATGAATTCGCTTGACACCATGTCACAATTTTAAATGCCTGACTTTTAAATAAAACCTAAGATTAACTCTTGCCGGCCAAAGTGTAGATTGGTGGTTTGAATATATCGTAACATGAGTGTGGCTTGATTAACATTCACAGACGTGCATTCTGCCTACTCTAAGGCGACTCACAAGCCAATTGGCCTCTTCATTGATATTTTGGAGGGTATATTTACGCAAAGGAGAACATAGGAAATCTCATGCCACAGCTTGAAAGTTCATTGAATCAAAAAGCCAAGTTCCAGTAAGAAGTTTGGGTAGGAAAACACTCAACTGTAGAAAGGCTTAGCTGACATCAGACCCAATAAATGGGAAGGTCTACGGTATCTTGTATTTCGCACTAGCAGACTTATCACATCCTTCCAGAATTTGAAAGCTCTACGGTAAGTACTAATGTTCAGCACCTATCAAGACCCATCGGATGGCTCGATTTATTTCGGGGGTTTGAGATTTTCAGGTCCCTGGACTGAAGTTCAAAGTGTAGACATACCTAAATCTTAAAATAGCATCGGGGGAGGATTCACTCCAACCAAATCACATAAGCGTCTTGAGCCAATGAACTTCGAAGCGATTTAGTTATATGTAATACAGAACACAAAGCTTGCTTACATTGTACCCCGCAACTGTCAATTCTTCCATCCAACTACGACGACTTGATCCATCGATAAAAGCTCATTGACAAAACAATCTGTTGAACTTAAGCATAGTGATTCAAGATAATCATCAAACGTCTATTGCGACTTCAAATCATAACCATGATTTGCGCAAGCTTCAACAATGCGATTTTTCTGTTCGTTATTTTCAGCCTCGCCTTTCTCTTTGTCGCTCAGGGTTTGCCTCCGATCCCTTCACCAGAGCCTGTAGCAACGACTTTGCCTTTCTCGAGTGGATTCACAGATACTACGACCTCCAGATCATCTAGGGCATTAATTACCACTCTGGTGATTATTACAGGTGGATTTGAGCCCACTGTCACCCTCACAATTGTGGCTCCCTCACCAACCTCCACTGTGTCTTTCACTTCCACTTCGCCTCTTATCTCTGACTCAACCTCAAAGTCTACCATCGTCACTGTTGCTTCATTTTCCACTCCCGCTTCCTTTTCCAATTCGGCTCAGATTACCGGCTCCAGCTCAACTTCCACTTCCACCGCCGGTACACAGACTAAGAGTAGGTTCCTCAAAGCCATTATGAATATTGATTTGGCAATCACTAATCGAGTGATCTAGGCATCTCCAGTAACACTGCAAGTCCAACTCAGAGCTTAGGACAGAAAGGCATGGAGACAAATTACTTCACGACAACGTTTATGATTGTTTTAGGATTGATTGTCACTTTAATCTTCACTATTTAGTGCAATTAAGGAAAGGAAATGTGTTCACCTGTGAGAAAATATTGAGCTATCAGTTTGAGAGTTGGGCCTTTATGGGGTAGCCAATTTGGTGGATAAATACATGATTTTTCAAAAAATATGCTTCCATTGAAGTTGACATAATATAGAGGATGGCTACCATGATAGTATTTGACAAAGAATAGGCTGGGACTCATACGAAAAATGCATGAAATTTACAACTCTGCAATAGTGAATTTGATCTGCGGGTTTAATATACTCTCAATACCTTAACCATCATGTTTTTGTAACTCTTGATATTCATTAACTTCAAAAGTTAACAACATTCGGTTTTAATAAGTGCTATATCTTGCGACCAGTCTCAACCAAATTTTCTGAATTCCCAAATCGCATGAGGAGGAAATCTCGTCGTCAATACCATTTATTCCAAAATCGTGTCAAGCTCTAATCGAGAAACGACTATTCAACCGATTATCTCCAAAGCAAAAATCAGATAGCACCAGCCAAAATAAGTAAGTAATGTTTTCTCTGCATCCTAGAAGAGGTTGCGTTCAGTGAAGGTTCCTCATGCTGACAGAAACGATAAATGTCACAAAATGGACCCTACAAATAAGTTGACTGCAAAAAGATACAAGAAGCTTTCAGGTCAGGCTCTAGCTGATGAACTTCAAAAACGTCGCTCCAAGCGTTGTAGAGCTCTGCAACGCCGCTGGACACCACGTCTATCACTTCGCCAAGAAATCACTTGGAGAAGATTTCCTTCTCGCGAAGAACATGAGGCTCCTTTTGCCTTTGATTTGTTCGCCCAACCACCGACGGAACTCCGAATAAAGATCTGGAAGCTCGGCTTTCGCGGTCGTACTATTGAAATCTGTGTAGATTTCGATCACTTGGGAGGATATGACGAAGAGGTTCGGGTAGACGTTCCTCAGCGGCCAGATCGAATCGTTGCCTGTCACACAATTACACAGAACCCAATTACTCTTTTTGTCAATCATGACAGCCGAACGGAGATACTCAAATACTATTCTAACATCTTGCCAGGTGTCTCTAACATCCTGGCTTATTTTAACTATCAACTAGACTCCTTTGCTCTTCAATCCTTCTGTTCGAGATACATGATTCAAGAATCAGTACATATCAATCGACTCTCGTTGGGCATTGCGACGTTGATCTGTCTTTCATCTTTGGTACGGTTGAGATCAATCAGATCCTTGACATTTCTGAATTACTTCATTTACGACTATCGATACATATGGTTTATAGAGGAAATAATACATGATACAAACAACTACTTGGAGGCATCTTGGAGTCTTTGATTTGAATCATAATTAATAGTATCTATCTCATGTCCATTCTCACTACGAGTCTGATAGATTATTCAGTAACTAGAGGCTGCTTTCCAAAGTACCACTGCTACTTTCGTCTTCCTGGCAATAGCAATTTTTCATTTGAAATGATATTTCACCCTGTCATTCTGCATTTATGGACTTGATGTGGTTAGCAAGACCCAAATATTCTACATTTCTGCAGAAAGACTTTGAAATGACCCAATCAGTTCAGGTCAGTTGTCTGTTAAAAGTATTAAAGAGTAATTAAAATTTGTTAAGAACATCGAAGTGACGAAAGCAAGGAAGATATCTGTGGTTCACGTATTTCACGTAGAATTTAGTGTGAGTGACGAGAGCAGCTTGAGTGAGAGAAAATAACATTGTATAAAGAAACTTTAAAAGATTGAGAATAGAAACAGCTATTGCTTGATATGGTTGCATTACTGTGCTATCTTCATGGACTAAAACCATGCTCGATGGCATATGAACAAATGTGAAAATATCACGAGTTGAGACCCGGTGTAGGAGAACCGTCCTCCGCTCTGGCAACAAGATTAAAGGAACGCTTTGTCGTCGGATGACTCGCGCTCCTTGTTGCGTTGAAGGATCAGCCACTCTACCAGAAACTCAACACTAATGACTTTATCCTTTAGTCTCTCCATGAGCTCTTGATCAAGCGCCTCGGTCATGATCTGTCGAATCTTAGTTGAACTAACACCATTTGATGCACTGTTCTGCGAAGCACGAAATTGTATGATCGGCTTTCCAAGGACAGTCAAGGCCTGACATGTCCACAAAGTACCGGCCCAATCGTCGATATTCTCCTCTTTATCATCACACTTCTCCGTGCCTCTCTCCCATTTTGTACAGCCTGGTAAGTCTCTTGGAATCGTTTCTGTCTTTGGATCAAAGAAGTCGACCGGTCTCCTTGCATTAATTATAAGAAATTCATCAACCGAGCCCCATTCCTACAAATTTGCCAGATGTAAATGTGGCGCGCTTTCTACCGTCAACTTATCCCCGCCCAAAAGTCCTACCAACTTAACGTTATATCCAGCTTCTGAAATCAAATCGGTTGTAGCCCGTAAGACTTTAATGTGATTATCCATATCTCCCACCAGCAGCTGCATCCATCCAGATGCAACGAGTTGAGAAATTTCTGGGACTTTGTAGAAAAGTTCGTAGCGGAGGTTTTGTTGAAGGATGATGTCACCCCATTTCTTCTTCTTGCTCTTGACCATCGAGCCAGGATCCACGAAGAGAAACATAGTGGTGATACCTAATTGCTCGCGACGCTCTGAAAAGTAGCGGATCGTGGCCAAGTGGCCTTGGTGGGGTGGGTTAAAAGAGCCTGGGTAGAGAAGTATATTGTTTCTGCCATTTGATTTGAGAATTGGCCATGGGACCGGGCTACTGCGCAGAATAACACTTTGATTGACATCTGAGATTGGTGGAAAGAGGCTGGCTGGAATTTCTCCTGTATTCAGAGGACTTCGTAGGGCTTTTTGAAGAAAGAGCTGAATGGTGTTTGCTGAAGCTTTATCAACATCATCCGCAGCAATAGAGGTTTTTGAATCTCTCTCTTCAGCTTCCATTTTGTGATCAGAGGACGGTTTCTTGAGAGGTGTATCCATAATGGACGTTTATCTCAGAGTTTTGGAAGATTTGTTGAAAATGTCGTGTTGGAATGAATTGTTGAAGGCTAAAAGTTTTGAAGACGATCAAATTTAGTGGAGGCTTTTATATGGCATGTCTCAGTAGTTCGTCTTGAAAGATCCGTGAATCACAAGATTCTTTTTATCACTGTGTGGAGTACGAATTTCGCATTTATTTTTAATATTCTTGTCCTTTATTTTGAGCTTAATTGTAGTTGCGGTGAATTAGAATTGAGATAGAAATAAAGCTAACAAGTCAAGTAGCCAGATATGTCTCTCCAGTAATTTTTCTTGATTTGATATTCTTTTCACACAAGTTTCATGAAAACCATGTTCTAGTTTGAATTCAGATGAAAGGATTATTCACACAATTTGAAGACATTATGATTAGAGTAAGCCACCATATCACTTACTCTTGTCTACCGGTAGAAGTAACACACTAATAAAGCTGTCCACTCAATCAAGTTTGCTATTTGGCCTCTTGCTTCTCTTCTCATGATATTTGTTCATTAAATTCAATCTTATTCAGACAAAAGAAAGCGAATGGCACATGCTCCCATCACTTATGTGCATCATTAAATAATACAGTTTTGGACCCGAAATTGAGACTTTTTGAGACATTCAAGTCTTGGAACTGGTTTTTCCCATTCACCAGAATTAATCTCTGAATCTCTGAATGGAGGACTTCGGATTTCAAAAAGTCAATATTTGTATTTATAAGAACTCGTTAAATGAGCTACCAGTGTCAAGAAACGTACGAGATTGATCACAGACAGAGGATCATATATATTGAAATCCATGTAGAAATACTATTGGGTGACAAGAACCTCGGGAACATCAGAAACAGCAGTTTCAATGAATCCTTGTTTTTGCATGAGTGAACTCTATATGTTTAGTGAATATTTGAGCTCGAATGTACCTCAAGTACATCAAGTGAATCAAATACATCAAATAGGCCGTCTTTCATTTAAAGGTTGACCAAATCTGACCAAAGTTGATTCCAAGAAATTCAAGATATTCTAAGGGGCTGAATCTCAAGCATTCCATAAGGAAGAGATAAACAATCAACTACCCAACAAACAAACACTCACATCAACAAAATGTCGAAAGACAACATCCAACCTGGACCTGCAAAGTCCCTGGGACTTGGAAAGGCTTTTATGGCCCTCTCCAGGAGTACTTCTCTCACTGTAGCCAGTATCAAACAGAAATGTAAGTCGTTCTTTCAAAGTCACATAATCAATTCTTAACTATTATTACTTCCACAGTCAAACCAGATACAGCGACTTCAGATCTACCCAACGAGGCAAAGAACAAGAAGCAGCGAAAGGCCACTCTTGCAAAGATTCAAGCAAAGAATAAAGTAGCCAAGAAGAAGTCTGACAGGAGAAAGGATTACAAGAAAAAGGCTGAATGGAAGAAAGCTGAGAAGAGGAAGTCTGACAAGAGAAAAAAGAAGAACAAAAAGACGTCGATGAAGAAGAATAACAGGACCTTCAATGTGCCTCAACACGGGTCAAAAGCGCACATTGAAAAGAAAACAAGACTTAATAAAGTAAAGAAAGTGACAACATTGTCAAAGGACTCTTACCTTAATGTGAAAAACTTCTGTAAACAAAAGTTTTCCACTTTCCATTGTACGAAGATTTTCTAACAAGAACTCTGTAGTCAAACTACGCCACGTTGCTTTCTGCTACACAGTATGGTACCAGCAATTCGGGAACCCAGAATATCCGTTTGATGATAAACCGCGCACTTCTCGGACAAAAAAATCAAGAACGAAGGCCACACAACAAATTTCGAAGGAAACTTTTTCTTTGAAATATGACCTTTTCACGATCGCTCTAGATCATAATTATCAATACAATTCTATTACAATTATCCCCAAGTGATTCTGACCAATAATTGTTGTGATACTGTCGTCGGTATTTCGAAATACAAAACGCACACAAAAATTCGCATGAAAAACTCTGATTTGAAACCTCAGAACAATCACCACATTACCAATATGAGCTATATTGCTAGTTCAATTAAGTCCAGCAATATGGAAATAATAGAAGATATTATTGTTATAGATTCCGGACTATCCATTACCCCCACTACCTATCTAAATATTCCAATCCAAATCGGCTCGTTTTCACCCTTCAATAGCCCACCCAACCCAATACCTAATTCCCTTGATTCCTTCAATACTATATACAAAGTAAAAAACCTCAGTCAATCAAACAACCCCTTTACTACTCAAAATCCAACCCAATCGTACTTGTTTACCTCCAATAAAAAAAGAGACTTATTAAACCCTTTATCCAATTATAATAAACTACCCCAAACTCAAAACGACCCTATCATATCAAAAGAAACTATTATGCAAGCCAGAAATCTTATCCTATTAGCCTCTATTCTATTCCAATCACATAAGAAACAATCCAAGCTATTGGACCTCCTAGAAATCTTCCGTGAATATACTGAAAAAGGAAACCTAACACTAGTTTCCAAGATTATCACTTCACAAATAACCCATCTCGAATCAGCTACTAGAAAAATCGAATCTCGAACCAAAGCCTTAACTAAACCCATTCCAATCAATACAATCCCTACACCCAAACCCACCTACACCAACATTACTAAAAAAGAAAAATGGAACCTTATTATAAAAGGAAAGCCCTCAAAACCAGTGATAATCGAAAAGAAAACCGATATTACTTAGAAACATTTAATTCTCATCAAGCCTAATATTCCCAATCCTCAAACCTTCTCATTGATTATTATACGAAATAGTATCAACGAAGCCTTTTAAAAAATGAAGATCAAAAGCCCAATTGTTGCTGTAGCAACCCTCTCTCTCAACAACAATCTCATCCTAACTACCAACGATCCATATACAGCTCAATTTCTAATTGAAAAGAAAGCTATTTGGAATCACGTAATCAAGTCTGAAAAAATTCAAAGAGATTAAGAGTGGTATAAAGTCATTTTCCATAATATCCCTATCAGAGAGTTCTTTGGGAATAAGGGAATGGAATTAGTTCTAAACGAGATCAAAACTTTCAATCCTGATTTTAAACCAATAGGAACCCCTTTTTGGCTAACTCTCTTTGTTAAACGAGCCAATCAAAGAGAAGGAGTAGTAGTTATTGCTCTCCCCTCAAAGATTGAAACCGATCTAGTAATACGGAAGAGGGTTTATATTGCTGGAAATAGTGTTAAAATGGAAAGATTCTACAAATCTAAATCTACAATATAATACCAAAAGTATCAAGGCTTCAGTTATCAAAGCTTTTATTGTAAAAGAGATCTCTCCTGTGATCTTTGTGGAGATAAATATATTACCTTAATACACTTGTATATGGTATGTAATATAAAGGGAAAAATCTATTCCTATATTATCACAAAGTACTCTAATTGCTTCGGAAACCATATTGCTAGCTTTAAAAACTGTGAAATCCTCAAATCCATCCATCAGAAGGTACAAAGCTCTAATTAATGAATCACACCAATATACACTTTCTCCAAGTAAATCTCAATAAAAGCTTCCAAGTTATAGAGAATACTTTACAGCTAGCTTTCGAGTTCAATATTGATATAATCCTTATTCAAGAATCCTGAATTGCAAAGACTGGAGTTGATTTCTTTAATTGTAGATTTACTCTACATTTCAATTTCATTCAAACCTTTTTCAAATTCGATTCTAAACTATGTTTTCAAATTTTCTTTTATATAGTTAAAGACTTTCGAGTCTTATTCAATCTCTCTTCGAGCTTACTGATGGATTTGGATATATAGATAATAGATTATCAAAACGGAAGCGAAACCTTTCAAATTATTAATATATATAATAAAGCAGATTAAGCAAAAGTATAAGGCTATACAATTGAAAGATCTTTGTATAATATCTTTCTAAATCAATATATTATTGTATTAGGCGATTTCAATATCTATTATTCTTTGTGGAATCTGTATACTAATAAAAATGGAAATGCTGATCAATTAGTTGAATGGTTCGACGATTAAGATTTTACGCTTCTAAACGAGTCTGGAATTAGCACTTTCTTTCGAACGAATCTTCTAAACCCAAGTGTATTAGATTTTATATTAGCCTTCGAAAGTATTGCATCAAGGATACAAGATTGGCAAACGCTAGACAATATAGGATCCGATCACTCAGGAATTCTTTTCGAACTGAAAGGAAGAATTCAATTAATAGCTTTATCCGAAGCTCTAACAGTCAGATACTATACAAAACTGATCAATTGGGAGACCTTCGAATCGATTCTACAATTCAAAGTTAATCGCTCTCCTACTCTAGCCGAATTGGAAACGTTTCCAACAACTGAAGAAACCTCTTTCGATTTCCTTATAGAAAACGATATATACCAATCGAAATTAGATCAAGCAGTAAGCGAACTTACAAGGATTATTAGGAAAGCAATAGAGGGCTCAACTCCGAAAGTTACAACCAATAAGAAGACTAAACCATAGTAGACACCTGAGCTAAAGTCTTTTCGAAAAGAGCTAGGTTAAGCGAAACAATTAGTTGATATCGATCTCGATAACAATATCTCGAAAGAGGTTTTCAAAAGAGTTCGAAACAACTACTTCCAAGCTATCAAAACAGTTAAGAAAGACCATTGGAACTATTTCCTAAAAAAGGAGAACACTCAATCAATCTTCAAAGCAATGGCCTATACAAAGGATTATCAAAACCAGAGAATCCCGGATATTGCTATGGAAACCTCGTTTGAAGGGAAATGCGAG